>SSNR01000001.1:4703953-4791947 GCA_006937965.1 Callopanchax toddi
GGGGGGGGGCGGGGGCTCAGGGGCATCTGAATTTCCAGCGACGTCCCTGTAAGCCTTCATCGCTTCCCGGAAGTATTACGTAACACCAAGACGCTCCAGTTTCTCTAAAGGAGAGCCGATGTAATTTCTCCTAAGACAAACTTTACCTTCATAAACAGATCTACAACAACGGAACATCTCCTAAACGAATCTGTCTCCCGATACCATCACCCCCTCCCCTCCCTCCTCTCCTCCCCTCCCCTCCCTCCTCCCTCTAACACTACACACACACACACATATACATGCACACACACACACACACACACGGACGCCTGGACGCTGCAGCGTTTTTTAAGAGAGTGTTTCCAACCCTGGACAGGAGGGAGGGAGGAGGCAGGAGGAAGGAGAGAATAATGTCCAAACCCTGGCCGTGTTCATGATCTGAAAAGAAAAAAAGAAAGCCGCGCGCACACACACACACACACGCGCGCGCGCGCTGATAAATGACCGATCGAATGGATCTTCGGTCCGTGCGCTGGAGCGGAGTGTCACTGCAGACATGGGTCTGAGCGGCTCGGCTGCTCTCCTCTCCTCGGGGAGCGTTTCCTCCGTCAGTCCTTCAGCGCTGGAAATGGCGCTGTGATGCTGAGCGCGGAAGACGCAGCGGAGGCGGACGCCAAGGAGGAATAGAGACATTTATGCGCTTTTCTTTGGCTTGGATTTTTAGTCGCATGCAGCGGTGGACAGTACCATGGTGAATTACCAGAAATACATTACTGTTATGCAGCTGGCTCTGGGGGTGACCGCCGTCAACAAAGAACATTGTCTTCCGCCCAG
The DNA here is from genome assembly GCA_006937965.1 of Callopanchax toddi. NCBI lineage: Eukaryota > Metazoa > Chordata > Actinopteri > Cyprinodontiformes > Nothobranchiidae > Callopanchax > Callopanchax toddi. Next base: position 4,704,770 of record SSNR01000001.1, read on the forward strand.
GAAGCGAATGTGGTGAGTATCTTGGTGCGGATGGATGGTGATGGTGGTGATGGTGATGATGATGTGATGCAGGTTTGAGGTCGGAGAGGCGCTGGGGGAGGAGGGGGTGGGGGGGGGGGGGGGGGGGGGGGGGGGGGGGGGGGGGGGGGGGGGGGGGGGGGGGGGGTTAGTTGCCTCCCTGCTCGTCAAAAATGGAGATCCAAAATGTGTCGAAGTGACATAATAACGGTGAGCCACTGCAGCCGGTCTGCACCATATGTCTGCATGCACCCCCTCATCCCCATTAGTTTGTAAAGTTCAATGATGTCATAATTTCACTGCCTGTAAGTTCATCCCGGCCTCCATCCACTGCACTGTTGTTGGAAGTGTCATCACCAAGCTAACCATGTGACCATCCCTCCTCCTTCAACCTGTTCAAATAAAAATAAAACCCTCCATCCATCCTCTCTGTGCATCCTTCATGGCTATTAAACATTTCCCACCCGTGTGTTCGTGTCCTCTCTGTCCACCTGTACTCCGTGTCCTCATTACTCTTTCATGTCTTTTCACTTTCTGTCCCCACTCTCCTGCTGTGGCCTTTGTTTACGTGAGGGCAGCTTTCATTCCAACTCCTCTCAGTGGCCCTAATTACAGCTGGATCTTGTTTGAAAGTGAATTTGTTAATTGCACTCTTGATGGCGAATTACACAAATTCAGAATATCACACACACAGCTGATCGCTCTAACAAGGCATTGTTTAGTGCGGAGTCTGTTCACAGTAACACCTCTCTGACCTCTTTCTAAACTCTCCGCCGTGAAGTCACAGTGCTGCTGTGACCTCACTGGGGGTCACGCACTCATCACACACAGCCTATTAGCTTTCAGTCTCGGGCTGATCGTATTCGTTATTAAGCTAATTGCCCTCCCTAAGAGGTGATCAGGGATTTCATCTGTTATTATTGTTGTCAAATGTCCATCCTCATCCGTCAGCTGGTTGTGGAAGAAGATTCTCGTTTTAAAACAACCAAAAAAAGCTTTTATTTTGTTAATCATTTCTACAGATTATGAAGCTAATTTGTAGAAAACACTAACTGGTGTTCCTTTTATTTTTCCACACTGTGCCACTAAAACAGGGTATCCGCGGGTCCTTAAAAAGCCTTAAAAGGTCGTAAATTTGCATTTCCAAAATTAAGGCCTTAAATATGATTAAAAATGATAAATAATCCTTAAATTCAGTGTCCAAATGTCTTAAATTTCTAGGGCCCCTATGATTTCTGGGTTACAAAGATCTGAAACTCAGCAGCACACCGGGCCGCAAGGGTCTAGAAGGGTCTAGGTCACTAAGAATGTTATTATCTCGTTAATTCAGTAAAAATGAGCTTTTAAAATTATTTTCATGTGAATGCAATACACTTCCGTAAGATATAATGCAGATCAATTATCTTGATGTTTGTTTGGTTTTTTTTGCACTTTCACTTCCAATAAAGGTTTAGTCAGAACTATTTGTAAGGTGGTCACATCCCCTTTCCCATTCCGTGAATGTAAGGTCTTAAATTTGATCAAAGCTGCCTTAAAACAGGTCTTAAAAAGTCTTAAATTTGGCTTCCTTGAACCTGCAGAAACCCTGCAAAAGTACCAATAGTCATTTTATAGGCTCATTCAAGCATTTTGAACATTTTCGGTGTACTTTATGTACTATATATTTATTTTTATCTATATTTATTTTAGCATTTTTCCTCATAAAAGCACTTTTAAAGAAAGTCTTTTAGTGTTTTGAGCTTTAAAAAGAAAAATCTAATGAATTTTTTCTGTATAAGCTCAATAATTCTTTTTCTAATTTGCAAATTCCAACATAACTGACGGCTCAGGTAGGTGACTAAAAGAAAACGAGCGTTTTATCAACAGGAAATGAGATTTATTTATTTGTTTTGGCCCTTGAACACACCATTGCCATGCAGCAATTAAAAAATCCAACATTTTTTCCTGGTCCATGAACTCACCATTTCTAATTCACGCCAACATTTCCTCCATGTGCAAGATGTGACTTCCCGCATCAAAATTGTTAGAAAATAATAATTTGTTTGTTTTAGTTATTTGAGATAAACTTTGAGATAAATCAGCAGCTAGATGCTGTGAGAAATCAGTCTTTAAAACTCAAAACCAAAACGTCACTGAGACAGGAAGTGAGCCAAACCGGAAGGATGAGTACCCAGAGGGGGGTGTTGACCTAATCAATACAGGTGTGGCATTAAAACCAAACCAGGTGTGTTTCAGAAGCAGAGAGAAATATTCACTAAATACAACAAAGATACAAAAGTGACAGATTATAAAGGTTCTTAATGAGGTATCAGGACTATTTTGAGTTCTATCAGTGGTCTGTAAGGACCACACCCACTGGTGACATCACTCAAAGTGGGTGGAGCCTCCCAAAACAGTAAGCAGTCCTTAGACCAGACAACCAACAGCTAATTTTCAGTTATTTAAAACAACTTTTGGTCATAAATTCATCCTGATGCATTAGAAGGGAACCTCTGTAATTTAGTTTTATTCCGTTTGCTTCAACAGAACGACGTCTGGATTACTGTGCAGCATAAACGCCTCAAACTATAAGTTTCATGCTAAATTGTTGAGGTTAACAAGCAGGGAATAAAGCGTTCTTAATGCATCAGGATGACATTTTGGAGCAAACGTTCCTGAAAATTTGCCACAAATTTTTCACCGACTTGCAGCATCGCCTCACCTGATCTATCTACCTATTCCGGCTTTTAGAGACTCCGCCTGCTTTGAGTGATGTCATCAGTGAAGCTGGAAAGATTTGAGCTGAACATTGATTACTGTGATTTCTCTGGTTTGAGCAGAAAAACAATCCCCGACTTATTCTAGCTGTTTAAACTCTACGCTGTTCTGGAGCTACACAGGCCAGTCAGCCATACTGGATGATAATCATTACTAATTATAATTCTATATTATAATAATATTATTATTACAGATAAATAATTGATCAGCATGTGTTCTGTAATAATTCACCTGACAGATATGTCAGTTTTATATTGGTTGGCAAAATTCCATAAAAACAAAATTAAATGATTGAATTTAAAAAATGTTTTTCCTTTTTTAAAATACTCTCAAAATATTTTCCAAAAGCATTTTTTTCATTTTAAAAACAACAATAAAACAATAATAGATAACTATAAAATAATTGTTAATTCTGTCATTTCGCTCACCCACTGTCTAATACTTCCTAACATTACTACCTTACGGTATTTTTTAAAGTACTTTTTATTGTCTCTGGCATCCTGTTTTGTTCAGGTGTTCTGTACTAAAGTCATATCTATTATAATATTCTAAATTATATAATAACTGATAGAATGCTACTTGAAAATGACTGAAACAGACCTTAAAAATCAAACAGAAACCATAAAACACAAAACGTGGAAATAAAAATGTAAATCTGGTTTAAACTGGAACCAGCTGTAGAGAAAAGATGGAGTTACACTGATGTCACACAGTCACTAACATTTAGCTCAACATGTGAAATGAACTGAGGTCCAGCTGTTTCTGTGTTTGCTAGGAATCAGCTGCTGTGGCGGCCATCTTTAACGGAGCTGACTCCGAATATAATCAGTTTAATAATTACTGAACGTTTCATTAGTTCATTTAGGACCAAAACCCAGTTTTAGATCCAAGCAGATCTCTGCTCAGAATTACTATTGTTGCCCTTTAAGACCCCCTATGGTACGCACATAGTTTCTAGGTGCTCTATCTTTTTAACAAGACTTGTATTTTCCTCAAAAAGCTGCAGTCTTACATCTTTTAAGGGGGTTTCTGCCTGCTTGTGGATTATTTGTGTGTGTAAATGTCAAGTGAAAATGTTATTTAGTATAATTTTAGTTGTATTATTATGGAATTGCTTGATAAATTTAATATGAAAGTCAATGATTGTTATATTATCATTAGCAAACAAAGGTTTCACATTTGAAAAAGTGTTCTGATTATTATTTAATGTATCAGGTCTTAAAGGGCTAAACCGTTACCATAAATTAAAAAAGTTTCCTATCAGTTTAACTATTATTGATGATTTATTGCTCTAAATTCCATCTTTTGATCGTGTTATTTTAGAATCTGATAATAAATCTTTATTTTTATTATCTCATCCTTGAGTTTGAAACCCAGCTCACAGCGAGAACCTCTCCCTGAGCGGTTTAAGATATTGTAAGTAAAGTGATTTTATTTAAAGGGGAAAGACTTGAGGTTTACTTGTGACCTGCAGAACTATGACTTGGTCCCAGCTGTGTTCAAAAGTTAAACCGAGGATACGTCAGAACAGTGTAATAAACCCTCCATTCTCTTTTTGTTATTTATGAGACGTGTTGATTTCACTCCTCTGTCATCCTGTTTGAGGTGGTAAAACAGTGAGAGGTGCTGGAGTGTCATCGGGGGTGCAGAGGTCACATGTAGATATAGAGAGGTTAGATCACATTAAAACCCTGTAAAACGTCTTCTCTCTGACTGAGGTGCAGCTGAAGGACTGTGTCAATATTTTACAGCTAGTTGAGCTTCAGGGTGGCAATCTGCACATTTTGCTTAGAGGGACACTTTTAATAAACCACAAATAAATAAATTTACATGAAACCTGCTGTTATTACAGACCTGTCCCTTTTTAAAGCCACAGAAAGACATTTAATCCCCAAATGTGATAGAGAGACCTTTAAAGAGTTAAAAATCACCTGATTTGTAAGAACAAAAAATGATATTTATCACAAAAAAAAAACAAAAACGTTTTGATCTTTTTGAGGCATTTGCCAGTTGTTTTTCAAAATGAAATAGCAAAAACTACGTTTGAGATTTCTTTGAACATGCATATATATATATATATATATATATATATATATATATATATTATTTATTTATTTATTTATTTATTTATTTATTTATTTATTTATTTATTTATTTATTTATTTATTTATTTATTTATAGTTTTTCAGGGCAGCGTTTAGCTCAGTTGGTAGAGTGGCCGGTCTGGTAACCAGAGGGTTGCCAGTTCGATCCCCAGCTCTGGCTGGGTTAGATTGTCGTTGTGTCCTTGGGCAAGACACTTCACCCAACTTGCCTGTGTGACTGTGTGTGAATGTTGGTGGTGGTCAGAAGGGCCGATGGTGCAGAATGGCAGCCTCTCTCCTGTCAGACTGCCCCAGGGCAGCTGTGACTACAGACGTCTGTCATAGTTTACCACCACCGGTGCAAATGTGTGCGTGAATGAATAATGGAGCTTCTGTCAAAGCGCTTTGGGTGTCTAGGAAGGCACTACACTGAAAAAAGAGAATAGTTGAACCAACTTAATTGAATTGCTTCAATTGGTAACAAGTAATTCAATTAAGTTTATCTGACATATGTCCAAAAATACTATTTGAAATGTTTATTGAGGGTATTTTGTTTTACAATACATTTTTTAAACCATTTTTCTAGTCCAAAGTGCCCCTTTTTGCAAAGCTTCTAAAAACGCTTTTTTTTCATATGTGGACCTGTGACGTCAGCTAAGGGAGCTCCTAGCTAGGTGGCGCTGCTTACAGTGTTGTCAGATGTAGATAAATAAAGTATTTGTAGGATAATTTAACACTCTGTACGATCAATAATCCCATAAATATGATCATTTGAGCCCTTTGTTGTGTGGAGTTTGTGTAGCAGATGCTTGTTTTAATCATTGTGTAGATTTTTTTAAAGCTAAACTACTTTAACATCTCAGACTGGCACCGCTCTAGTCTGCCAGCTGCCTGCTCGCTGTCGGCGATGAGTTGTTAGTTTTAGGTTAGAGCGCTCTTTAATCGAGTCGGTGTGAATTCATTTTAATAAAAAATGATAAATTATTATGTTTATGAATGCCAATCGCCAGTCTGTCAGGACACTGAGTCAACAACAAGACGGCTTCCTTACCGGTACGGTGACTTCTGTTTGGAGACGAAAAACCCCGGTGGTCCTGGTCTAGTCCAGGACTGGATGTGATGGAGTTCCACATACCGACGAAAAACATTCAGTGTGACTCTAAACAGGCGCCGTTACTTCGATCCATTCAAATTAACACCAGAACCGCTGTTAGCACGCAGCAGCTAACAGGAGCTAACGAGGAGACTTGAGTCTCGTTTCCATGCCAGGTTTGGTACGGTTCGTGGTGGGTCGTAGTTCGGTACCGATCAGCGATTTCATGAGAGCATTTCCTTCAGGTGTCTGACCCTCACCTGGCTGGCGGGGTACAGTAAATCCATGCGGCGATGCTCTCCAGAGGGGCTTCCCGTTCCCAGCGGGGCTACCAAGAGGGGCTTCACGGCGGGGTTTCCAGCCTGACCCGACACTGTTTCGGTCAGCCTCGAACCGTTCAGCTGCATCCTGTGAAACTTTTTATAAACTCTTTCATTTCTTAACAATCCACCTGAACGCAGCTCAATGTTTGGAGCTCTGATGATCAAACCTGGTGCTAAACGCTGGTATTTTATCCAGACCCGAGTGAGGAGGTGGGTCACGGTCTACAGCTGGACCGACAGGGTACAGCCTTACAGGACTGATTGGTTTTATCTTTTTTTAATCTTAATAAAATAACTTCTCACTATAGTAATAAAATAACGGCACTCTGGGGGTTGTTTTGCTCGTCACAAGTAGTGATCAGTGGATCAGTTTTCTATATAGAGAACCAACGGTCTCCCTGAACTGTCGTCACTTCCGGTTTGGTGAAAAAATTGACAATTCTCATAAAAAAGAATCCAAGAGCCTAAATAAGCTGAATTTGTGTAAATTTTTATTCAGAAAAAGTTTCTATTATATTTCTCTAAACATTTGTTTAAGGGAGTGTCTAACTTAAAATATGCTCTTTAAATGATTAAGTTTGTTTAACTTGACGAATTTAAGTCAAACTCACTCAAATCATTTAGTTTCTACAAATTAAACATTCAAATCCTTCTGACCTAAATTGATGTAAATTCAACTCAAATCTTTAGGTTTTTCCAAATGAAAAACTGAATGATCAAAAAGCACATTATCAATGACTTTGAACTTAAAGAGCCTGGGGCGCCAGAGAAAACTCACACAGCATGAAGAACATGCAAGCTGGCCACAGAGCTGGGAAGTGAACCCACAACCTCCTGACTGTAACAGTGCTAACAACATGCACCACCAAGCAGCTCACTGTTTCACATGATTTTAAAAATATTATGCAATGAACACTTTTTATACTTCAAAATGTTTTCCTACTCCTTGAATGGAGTTGAGTATTTGAATACTTAGTTTTTGTCGCTAACCTGCTAGCAGGGCTTAGCTAGTCATAAATATTCAACTCCATTCAGAGAGGAGGAAAATGTTTTACAGTGTAAAAAAGTCTTTATTGCATTTTTACTTGCATCTGTGCAAAATTGTTAAATGTGTGATGTTCTCACAATAAATGTTAAAATGTTCCATCTCTGCTATGGATTTATTTTCCTTTAACTTGAAATTCTGATTACAATGAAAGTAAAAACTAAAATAACACGCTAAAACACACATTTAAGATGATTTACATTTAAATAGTTTTTAAGTTCAAAGTCACTGATAATGTGCTTTTTGATCATTCAGTTTTTTCATTTGGAAAAACTTAAAAATTTGAGTTGAATTTACATAAATTTCAGTCAGAAGGATTTGAATTTTTGATTTGTAAGGAACTAAATGATTTGAGTAAGTTTGACTTAAATTTGTCAGGTTTAACCAACTTAATAATTTAAGTTGGATCAACTTAATTGAGTTACTTGTTACAACTAAATTCAATTAAGTTCTTTTTCTTTAGTGTGAACATCACTGAGTTTATGTTGATTGAACCCAAAATTTAAGTTGTCCTGACTAAACCAAAATAATAGGTCAGATTTAGGTAAATAAGTCCATCACCTCAACTACAGCCCAAATCTTTATAGACGTCTGTCATAGTTTACCATCGCCGGTGTAAATGTGTGCGTGAAAGAATAATGGAGCTTCTGTCAAAGCGCTTTGGGTGTCTAGAAAAGGCGCTATATAAAATCTAATCCATTATTATTATTTATTTCTGTAAATTAAACTTAATTTTTTTTTAATGTTGGATTTACTTAATTTAATTTCGTGCAACACTCATGACGAAGGAAAATTGAGTAAATTGAACTAAACATTTTTTTCAGTGTATCTTTATATATTGTAATGTATACAGGGGGAAGTTAATGTAGTGTTATGGTGAGCAGTCCTAATGATCTGAGTAAAACAGCTGCATTTTTTCACATCTCCTTCCAGAACTGGAAGCGCTCCATGTATCACTGCCAGCTGACGTCATAAACACGTTGATTTTATTTCCTGCAGATGAATAATTTGCATTTGTATAAAGAAAGCGCTCACTTTGCCATTCAAGGATCTGATTCTGAAGCATTCCTTTTTTAAAAATTTGTGATTCCAGCGTTGAAACTCTGTTCCGGTCCGAGCTGCTTCCTGTGCTTCTGATCTCTCACATCATTCACCTCCCAACCCCTACGCGTGCCACGTGCACGCTCATTAGAGGAAGAGCGGCTCCGCTCGCCTTTGATAAAGGCAGAAAGCAGCAGCAGCTTTCTAAATTAGGCTTCCTAAACAGATGTTCTTCTTGCCTGCAGTCTTAAAAACCCATTCCCTTTCTGCACTCTGCCAAAGATTTGCTTTAACCCGATTTAATGAACTTTATACTCTGTTGCAAGCCTGCAAGAGCTACACAACAAGTCTGTTCTCTTTATGTAACGCTTCATACTTTTCTGCCTGCATGTTTTTTCATAAAATATCATCCTGCAGCCTCAACGGAGTTCATCTTTATGCGTTTTTGTGTTTTACCGTGCGTGTAGCAGACAATGATCGTGGATTGTTCTTCTGTTTAATGTTGTATTAGCACAAGGCAGGATGGGAGGAATGAAGCATAACATTACGTATTGACCTGCTGATTAAGCAGCAGCCGTTATTACTTGAGCTAATCGTAGCTGATAGCTCCTCCAGGCAGCCTGAGGGACAGCATAAAGTCCTGCAGCTGATCAATGTGTGTGTGTGTGTGTTCCTCACACACTCTTTGTGTTAGCATCAGGCTCAAACCACATCCCTGACAAACATTAATGTACCTGCTGTGGTCATCGGGACTGTCCATTAACTTTGAAGAGGGTTTTCTTTGATCACACACACACATCAGACACTTGTTCTCATAATACGACACACACACACACACACACACAGTGCTCAGGATGCTTTTAAAATCAAAGCAACAAATAAAGAGCTGAGGCTGCTATCAGGGGAGTTATTGGTTAATGTAATCTGTTCTCAGCATCTTCACTGCTGTTTGAAATTCAGCTGAATTAAAGCTAAAAGCTTTGCTTCTGTGATTTTATGCATTTAGAAGCTCAGACAACATGCAACTTAATCAAGGCAATAATTGGACTTGTGGGGGAATTTTTGCTTTGCTTCTGCATATTTTAATAGAAAACAAACGCTATGTAAAAAGCTTTTGTTTTATGGAGGAAGTACCGTACTGTGCAAACATTTTTCTTAATTAATGTATATTTTGCTTTCAATTAGACAGACTTTTTATTTAGACTTTGAAGTGTTTTGATCATCAGGCTTCCAGGAAGTATTTCTTTAAATTTTGGCTGATTTTTCATCCCTTTTCAGTCCAGTTAACTGATAACTTATTGTTCAGAGTGTGGTTAAAGAAATGAGCAAAGTGGATGGATGGACAGCAAACGAATGAAGTGTCAGATCTAAAAAAAAAAAAAAAACTCTCTGCAGCAGGAGAAAATATTTCTGAAAGTTTACAGAATAAGAGAGAATCCAAACCCTGAACCAGAACCTTCAGCTGATCAGGTTTCAGCTCAAAGCTCGTTGGTGCTAAAATACGATTTTCTTTTTGTCAAAACTGTATATTTTTTTAAAGATTCAACTAAATAAAGGACAAAGTGCCTAAAATCCTATTTCAAACTGGGTCAAAAAGTTGTATGTTGACGCTGCACTGGTTCATCTCTTGAGTTTACCAGGTTTTTTTTTTTAAATACTTCTTGAATGATTCGAGTAAGGTGGTGTAACCCAAAAACCCACCTTCCTCTGAAAATGTTCAGGTACAAAAACTAGACTGAAAATTATTAATAATAAAAGTCCAAAGAAAAACTTCAAAGGTGTCGTCAGAAAGATGAACGTTAAAAGACAACGAGAACTATTGCAAATCAATAAAAATGTAAGACTTTAGCTCAGTCCTGTAGGACTCACAGGGAACACATTAATAACAAAACTCATTGTTTTTCATATAAACACATGAGGATAAGGAATAATGGTGCCTCACCTCCTTCCAGTGTTTACATAAAAACAAAGCTAACCGTCTACTGGCTGCAACTTCAATATTTAATCAACACTCTTGATTTTTTTCATCGTCTTTTTTAAAGAAAGCTGTTAAAACAGATGGTTGTTTAAAGGCACACTATATAACTTTTTCATGTTTTTAAATCTTTTCCTTGAGCCAGTCTGTGCTAATCTGACCCTTTACAGAGTTAAGGAAAAGTCTCTCAGGCACGTTTGTAACTTCTGAGTCTCTGGTCCGGTGCCCTGAAGTCTCAAAAAGTCACGTGTCTCACGAGGGTTAGGCTAACCCAATGTGGCTAGCTGTTATGCTAGCTCCGGAGTGTTTTTAGCTCATGATTCCTGATTTTTTTCCCATCTCTCCCTGCTTGAACACAGCTGATTTCTTTGAATGAGTGATGAAGCGCTCCAGTAGAAAACAGTGAAGGCTGAGGAGACATTTCAACAGGTAGATTTAGGGGTTTCTGAGCATAAAGTTTTAAACAGTGACTTAAAACGGACATTAGGGGGTGCTAAAAACAAGCCAAGCTGCATAGTATGCCTCTGAATGTAACTCTTGCTAACAGCACATATAAATAAAGGATGTCTATTTTAACCAGATAACCAGGAGTTTGTTGCTCCTCAGACTTTAACAGGGCGATGATGATAATCCATAAGAAACATGTCTTTAAAAAACAGCCAACATATGACTGTAACAGTGAAATAATCCTTAAGAACAAAGAGGTGCTGACAGGGTTTTATATGATAAAATAATCTTCTGATTTTCATAACTCTGGCAGTCATTTAAATGTGCCAAATATTAAGCGCCATTCATCTCCACGCTGCTTAAATGGAGCCTATAAATATGATAAGTGTAATAAAAGGCGTTTCTGTCAAATCTCCAGTGAAACCCATCATACCTCCAGATTTGTCAGTGAGGATGAAATAATTCACTGCACATTATATCTGAGTCGGCACACTCGCTGGCACTCTGCTAGGTTGTGCCTTTGTGGCCTGAGGTGTTTTGGCTGAAATCCATTTCAGAATCAACATCCAAGAAATGAGTGTCTGAATGCGCAGGACTGCAGCAGGTCTGTGATCCAGTCCAAGCAGCTTTTCTCATTAGTCATGTTTGCTGAATTGTTTATGAGGACTATCTGAGGTTGGCTGTAATTGACTGCACATATTGTTGGACGCCTTTATCTTGCGTTTCTAGCCAGTAAGCACCTTTGTGCTTCATGCAGCTGCTGAATTAATGCAGATTGAGAGCGGAAGGTGGTGTTCTCTTTCCCTTTGTCGTTTTCCACCAACATGTTCGTACGCTGAACCTCAGGAAGCCCCTCAGGCCTGTTTTTGAGCTTGTTAACAAGTATCTGTATTTCTGAGCTCTCTGTGTAAACGAGAGTTCCCCACATTTAATATTATGTTAGAGAAGAGGCAGAAAGTACACAACAAACATAAAATCAGTCAGATCTTTAAGTTTATTTCATGTTAACATTGTTAGAATTCTTTTAAACTACAGATAAGTACTTTACAGTAAGTACATTTCTAATAAGAGCAGGTAGGATTGGGGGCTCATCCGGGATTCCATCTTATGGTGTGTTTAAAGTGATATTCCACCAGAAAGTGTTTCTTTTTTGTCTATTCCCATATTCCTCATAGTTAGATCAGTGGTCAGAAACAATTAGTAACCAGCCCAATTGTTTTCCTGCTCCAGTAGTACTCCTTTAGCTTTAGCTTAGCGTAAAACACTGCAAGTGAATGGTAACAACTAGCATTGTGAGAAAAATGTCCTTAAAACTCACTCAGTAGTGATACTAATTCTGCTTAGTGACCTGAATAATCGTATTGACTGCAAGTGAAAATAAAAAGTAACACGAAGGAATTACAGGTACTATTTTAGACTCGGAACTACTTTATGACAAAGAACAGCTGTAAGCCTCCGCTGAACGGAGCAATGACATGACGCAGCGTCTCCAAGGAGACCTGCTTCCGTAAACACGTATCCGAACATTGTTTGCAAACCTCACAGATGATGAAAAATAACACAAAGTCGAGAGCTGCATCTTCAAAAAACGTTACCTGTTTTAGTCTAGTAGACAGTATTTGTATTTATGAACGTAGGCGTCTTTGGGGTCGCTGCGTCATGTCCTTGTGCCTTTCAGCGAAGGCTTACAGCTGTTCTTTGTCATAAAGTAGTCCCGAGTCTAAAATAGTACCTGTAATTCTATTTTTTCCTCACAATGCTAGTTGTTACCATTCACTTACATTGTTTTACGCTAAGCTAATGCTAAAGGAGTACTGCTGGATCAGGATAATGTCTGGGCTGGTTACTAATAGTTTTTGCCCGCTGATCTAACTATGAGGAATATGGCAACAGACAAAAAATTACTTTCTGGTGGAATATCCCTTTAAGGCCAAGATATTAGTGATGTGACGTTCATGAACAAGTCAGATCTTTTGAACAAGTCTTCACTGTGAACGAGGAGAACCGAGTCCTTGTAAAGAACCGTTCATGTTTGAGGCCTGGAGGCGGTATTCAACGACACCAAGTTGCTGTCTGAAACAGAACGGCTCTTTATTTAAAACAACATCAGTGAGCATAGCGACGTGAAGCCATCAGTTCTATCGGGGAAGCTAATTAGCGACGCGCACGTAGGTGTCACAAAAAAGAGTGTCCCCAAACATAGTTCCACATGACATTAAACTTCCAAAATATTGCAAAAAACCCCATAAAAAGCCAGTTTTTTTAAACAGCTCTTAACGGCTCCCTTCAAAGAGCCAATCCCATCACTACAAGGTATAAAATGAAAGGAATAATATTCTCCAGGTCTAATATCATGAATTCTGCAATAGGTAAATGTATTTAATCAACACAGGGAGTGTAGTGTTTTGCAGCTTATTTTGCTGCTTTTTATTAAAACAATGTGATTGTGATTTTTATCCAAAGGCCCAAAACACATCAAAGATTTGACTAACAAAACTAAATAAAACAGATGTTCACAGAAGCAGCACAGTGAAATGTGTGGGTGTTTGTTCTCCTCCAGCAGCCAATCAGCATCCAGCTGTTCACCACGTCCACCAATCACAGCTCAGTACACTAGAATTTCAACACTATTTATGTTTGTTTTGCAGACACGGTGGACCATTTAGTTTTGTATTTATTACATGAATCACACTTGAAAATTAATTTTCAGACTGGCTTTGAAGGATGCCTCTCCCACATCTCTTCATCACGTTTTTTTGGCTGCTGTGGTTTTTAGATCTGCCCAAACCCATTTCATTTAAGTCTGCAGAACCAGCAGGCTCCCCTACAGGGTCTCTATAAAATAAAATCCAGTGACATTTGGTATAGATTCCTTCAAATGCCGTCTTATCCAGCGTGTAACTGCTTCTTCCTCCTCACTCGTTGCCTGTGGCGCTTTCTCCTGCTGTAAAGCTGGTATTGTACCTGTTTGCCCTGATGTTGTGTTTCTCTGTCGTCTCCTGCGCCGACCTCAGGATTCACCCCAGCCCGACCGCCGGCTCACACACAGCAGCCTCCTCTGCGAGCACCGCTCAGGGTAAGCCATCACTCCGCCGCATCAAGGGCCGCATCCACAGGAGCAAAAGCTTGGACAGCATCGATCTGCTCGACTCCAATGTGAGTAAACTGACTGACACACATCTAATGCATTATTATCTCCAGGCAGACTGATCTCACATTTCCCACCAAAACCTGTCAAAAATGTTGAGACCTTTATGCTCCCAAAGTATCACTGCACAGTAATAAAGGGATTAGACCACATTCACACTGAACGTGTTTTCCAGAAAGTGGAGGTCCGTATTCAGAACCCTGTGGGCTCCCTACATGTCATAGATCAATGATGTTTTAACACCAAACCTCTACAGTGGTTCATTCTAGTGGTGGCAGCTTATATAATCCTCCATCTATCTGAAGGTTGACATAGTCTGCTGCTTGGTTTCACCCCAGGACTTTTATGCTCAACATTTCTTTATAATAAATGTATAACAAGCTCTTCTAGTCTCCCTTTATAACTTTATAGCAACATCCACACTGGTCTCACGCCAAGGACGACCTCATCCTGCCATCATAGCGTTAATCAAGTATTTGTTAAGACATATTTGATAGGTCACTGCCTTTTTTCGTTGTTGAAAAGTGAAAGAGGGATGGTCTGGACTGCGTAGCCGTGAAGTGTAGGGTGTTGAGTTTGGTGTCTCTGATTTTTGCGGATGATGTAGTTCTCTTTGCTTCATTGAACTTTGACCTTCATCTCTTTGTGGGGAGGTTTACAGTTAAGTGGTCAAAATGGGTTTCCACTCCAGAGACTCAGTCGTAAGGCTGGAATACACCGGATAGTGCTCAACATGTCGTGACACATGCGCACAGCTGCGACTGGCGCAACTTTTAAAACTGGTGCGTATCTTTAGCGCGTTGTGGCGATCACTGTGTGAGTGATCTGACGGACTAAAATGAGTTTTAATCAAAACGGCGCGAGGTGGCGCAGCGCTGAGGTCTCCGGTGTATTCTAGCCTAAAGCCTGGGACACACAGAAGACAGATGTGTTGCGCCACAGAATCGCCGCGGTCTAGGGGGTACACAGGACGCGCTATGCAGCCTATGGAAGGCTGAACGCTACTTGGAAAATCACCGTATTAAAGCCGTAAATGCTGTGCCTTGGGCGAATACCCTTTTTCTAGGTGATATCAACCATGGTCCTGCCTTCCTCGCCTGTGATTGGCTGCAAGCGCTCTCCTCCGATTGGCTGTGGGGATTTAACCACATCTAACTCTAACCCTAACCATTCGCAGGAGAGCGCTTGCAGCCAATCACAGGCGAGGAAAGCAGGACCATGGTTGATATCACCTAGAAAAAGGATAGCTGCGCGCCGCGGCGCTTGAGACAGAACCGGCACCTATATTTAGCGCCTCTGCGCGGTCCGGCGTTTGCGTTGCGCTCGCCGTGTAGCCACTCTCAGTAACTATAATGTTTTTTAAAACAGCGCGGGCGCGACGCTTCCGTCTTCTGTGTGGCCCAGGCTTTAGTTGCGCTGTGCGCGTGTCACGACATGTTGAGTACTTTCTGACACCGACGTTACGACGCAGAACGGCTCCTATTACGGCACACAGCAATAAACCGCCCAAAACATTACGGCACACATAAACAACAGCTCCATTAAACAGCTTACTTACCCATTTTGAAAGAATTAGAATAAGATTCCCACAACACACGACGGCAGCTCTGATCACATATAAACAAAGAATTCACTTCCAGTTTTCAATTCCCGCGTGATGTTGTCACTATCGCGCGATTTGACAAGCAGCGTCCTACGGCGCGCTGTGTCAGGAGCGCGTCTACAAGACTCGCCAACACCGCGGCCATGAGGTGGCGCATCGCTGAGTTATCCGGTGTATTCCGGCCTTTAGAGATAGGGTGAGGAGCTCCCACATCCAGGATAGAGCCACTGCTCCTCCATGTTGAAACGAGCCAGCTGAGGCGAATACCTCCTGGACGCCTCCTCGTGGAGGTGTTTGAGGCATAGCCCCCATGCAGGAGGAGACCCCAGGACGGTGATTCTATATATGAGCCTGCTTCAGCAGCTAGGAACAGCAGTCAGCACCTGGAAAAATGATCAAATAATTCTTTGTTGCAAATAAGCCTGTAAATACAGAAGAGCCTCATTACAGGACTTTACTGCGTTCACAGAGGCAGGATGAATGGTGGTAAATGAGCTGACTCTAGTTTTGTTGCACAGCTATAAGAAACCTGATGATTTGTTCTTGTGTCAGTAGCTTCTTATTTAAGGCAGCATTTTGAGATTTGAGAACTTAAAGTTAAAGGAGACGTCTGAAACAGCTCTCTGTTAAATATGAAACTTATTTGACAACATTTCCTCAAACAGAGTTTCATGGATGAGGAGAATTTAATTGCATGTTGTTTTCTGCATTAATGTGAAGCTGACCTCAGTAGGACCTGACAAACCCCCGTATCAGTGTTGTAAATCCTGACTACATTTATAATCTGATTTCAGGTGAGCCAGGTCAAAGGCCTGGTGGATTTTTGTGGCTGAAGTCGTGCTGGCTGGGTGTTTTAAACTAATTGCTGTTTGGATTTGAGATTCATGAAATGTGGTTCATTACAGGCACAAAAAGCAAACCTGACATCATTATTAATAAAAAAAAAAAAAGATTTCAGACCTTAAAATGACTCAAACTATTTAAAAATTCTCAAAACTAAACTCTGAGCAATTGGAAGTCCCTCAGAATGATCATAGATTCCTGATTTGTGTGTGTCGTTCATTCAGAGAGCAGAGATTAGCAGCGTTGATGTGCAGAAATCGAAGCAGACACAGTTGTTTGCAGACAGCAGTAGACTGCTGGAGGGCCTCGGCCTCAGGGGACTGATACGCTGTTGACACTTCAGCTATGACCTGACTGTGAATTCAGCTCTATCTTCTCCATCTCATTAAAGAATACCACAAAGCCCCGAGCCGGATGAATTATTGATACATGAAACGTTCAGCATTAGTAATGTAGGCTTTAGAGAACGTGAGCGGTTTTAATGCTCCTCTAGGTGCACGCATTAAAGTTTCATGTTTTTTTTTCTGCTGCTTTGCAGCTGCATGAAACTGTTTAAACGTGATTTTATGTTTTAAAAACACAAAGTTTCAACTGCAGGTGTAGAGAAGGTGGAAGGTCCCTAAGTCTTTAGAAGGCAGCACAGAAATGTTTGAATTGTTTAATTGATGGAAAAACATTTAGGATTGGAGTCTTCTCTGTTGTACTTTTTGTTTTCAGTGGATGAAAGGTGTGGACTGCAGGGGGGTCAGGTTTTGTTTTTCATCTTTTTGTGTTCAGACAAATGTTCTAATGAGACCATAACACTGTGAGAGAGTTTTTTGTGTTTAGTTTTCTAATCAAACAACAAAAATAAGTTATGAGAATTAATTCCCTCACACAGTAAAATGAGCAGTGTTACTGCAACACTTAAAGAGTCAATTTCAACATATGGTCCCGCCCTGTGTAGTGTTAAAGTTACTCTTGC
Organism: Callopanchax toddi; assembly: GCA_006937965.1. Taxonomy (NCBI): domain Eukaryota; kingdom Metazoa; phylum Chordata; class Actinopteri; order Cyprinodontiformes; family Nothobranchiidae; genus Callopanchax; species Callopanchax toddi. The sequence continues at coordinate 4,722,111 of SSNR01000001.1, forward strand.
CTCAGTGTTACATTTTCAGAGTCAATTTTACTCTGACTAGAGTTGATTTCAGCTATAGAGTTAAACTCAAGTAACACTGACCGTTGTCAATCAGTTTTTACTCTACAAGATAAATAACACTCATGGTGTTATTTAAATATAACACTGCTACTTCTCTAGTGTTATTTGAAATCAACTCTCATAAATTACTCTTTATAAGTGTCAGATGTTTTTAGCTCTTCAGTGTAAATAAAATTATATTTCTAGACAGTGTTAAAGCGGCTCTCTGGAGCATTTTTCTCTGTATCAAAGTTTTCTAAATGTTCTAAATGATATTTCAGGTCTAAACTATGATCTATGGGTTGAGTTCCACAACATCTGTCATTCTGATGAAGACCCTCCTTCCTCCTAGAGACCCCTTTCCATTATTTCTTGCCGCCGACATTTTTCAGCCAATGAAATTAAAATGTCTGCATTCTCTCAACATGCACGCGCATCGACCAAACCTGTACCAGTAGGGGGCGCTGTCGTACAGGACGCTCCGTGTGTTTCTTTGTTTGCTTCTCAGCCTCACAGCTCATTTTTACTAAAAACCTACCCATTCTCCAGCTAAAGATGGATTTATTTTAATTTTTAAACCTTTCACCTCACAGAATGGCAAGGCTTGACAGGGTTATGCGTTTATTTTGGTCAGAAAGTTCATCCAGGGCCGAGTCAAGTTCAGCTTCAGAGTCCAGCAGCAGCTCTCTGCTAACAGAGCTAATATCAGAAGCAGCAGGGACAGAGAGGGCTCATCAGACCCTCGTAGTGTTGTTGGAATAAGATTGTGAACTGTGAGTGATTAAACCCTACACACTGAGCTGTACAGTTCATGTCCGAAGTATATGCGCCGTGTGCATATACGTGTGCGTACACGCCACCGGACGCGCGTGTCGAGATGTTTTGAGGAGGAGCCTTTGGACGCTAGATTCAAAAACTGCTCTCTTGATGAAATCCTCCAGATTGCTGCTTTAATATTTATCCTAGAGAAGTTGAGTTTTCTTGTGAATTGAGCTAAACCTCCTAAGTTTTTTCACCTCCTGAAAATAAACAGATTAGACTTTACTAAAAATCATGAGTTGATTGAAAAACCTCATGATCAGCCTGTTCCTTTAATTAGTAGATACCATGTGCTGCTGATGTTGTGTTTAGTTTCGTTTTTGTGATGGAGAAACAGAAACAACAACACAGGAAACAAAAAGAGGGTTTAGTTTAGGGACCGCCTGACAATTTCCCATCTGTGTTTTCACCTAAATCTCATCAAACTTTAAATCTCCTTTTAATGAAACTCAAACAGAAATGTGTAGATTTGTTGTGTGATTGTGTGAGATGTTTTCCTCATGGGGATGCATGGTGGCACAGTTGGTTAGCACTGTTGCTTAGCAACAAGGAGGTCGTGGGTTCGCATCCCGGCTCTGCGGCCTCTCTGCTTGGAGTTTGCATGTTCTCCCCGTGCATGCGTGGGTTTTCTCCAGGTACTCCGGCTTCCTCCCACAATCCAAAAACATGACTGTCTGGTAGATTGTCCTTAGGTGTGAGTGGGTGTGTGGCCCTGCAATGGACTGGCGACCCATCCATGGTGTCCCCCGCCTCTCACCCCCCGACTGCTGGAGATAGGTGCCAGCTCCCCCACAACCCCCTGTGGAGGATGAAGTGGTTAAAGAAAATGGATGGATGTTTTCCTCACGTCACTTTGTGTGGTTTGTTCTAACTGAACTCAGGCTGCTGAGGGAGGGAAATGTTTGTAGTTTTCTAATGTTTTATAACTTTTTGAAGTCAGAGCTTAATCAATGATCTATTAGCCCTTGACCAGAATGACGTCATGCGTTTACGACCTCTCTTTTTGTCAGCCATGACGCCTTTAACGTGTCGGTTTGTTTATTTCTGCTGATAAACACAAAAACCAACCAGTTCTTAAAGCTCAACTCCACTGGGTTGTGAAACCCCATCAGGAAATCTAAATATGTTCAAGAAATCTTTGCTAATAGCATATTTTAAAATTATAATGGTTACTTTAAGCAGAAATAATTAGAGACACAGGTTATTTTTTAAGCCAGAAGCTGAAAAGTTAAGGGGCCGCTAAGAGACTGACGGGAGCGTTTTCGTTGTTTGTTTATAAATCTGGTTATTTAAACCGTAATGCATTTGGGTTTGAGGATTACCTAAATTCCAAAGATCATCAGAATGATTTTGGAGAATTAACAATAAAATCCGAAGCAGGTTTTTGTTAAAACCCTAAATGTTTAAATCATTTGGATATCTTGATTTATCTTCTGTGAGATCATAAACATCTGTATTCTCTTTGCATGAATTAAGTGACATTCCTGTAAAACGTGCAGAAAAACGGTGCTAACACTCCTTCACTGGGGGTTTGTCATCAGTCACCGTCCAAGTGCAAGAAATTCAAAAAGAAAACACCAAATTCAGGAATCAGCAGCAGGTTATCAGACGTGACGGTGGAGGCTTTAGGCTGTAATTGACAGATTAGTGGTGGCCTTGATGTTGAACAGCCAACCTAAGCTTCATCTGACTGAAAAAGGCAGTGCAGTGTGTTTTTACACCCGCATCCTTTTTCTGCTCGGTGACTCATCGAGTGAGTGACTTAACAAACATTTGTCTTCATGGCCTGTCGCTCAGAGGACGCTTCAACCGGCTCAGGAGGCCACAACCTCACCAGGGAATGGGAGCTCAGATAAGGACTTCTCCCTCTCTCTCTCTCTTTCTCTCTCTCTCCATAAATATATATATATATATATATATATTTTGTGCAGGCTGCACTAGAGAAAAACTTGCTGACTTGCTCAAACTGGAATGCAGCTGATGGAAGTAACAGTCCGCCTTACAGTGAGTGATGAGACTGCAGGATGCTGAGCTGAGGAGCAGTTCCCATCGCGTTGGACTAAAGCGCCACAACAGACACAACACAGCTATGAGCTGCTGGATAATCTGGCTGTTATGTAAAGAAATAAAAAATAAAAATCTCACCCCATTGGCCGCTTCAGTGGACAAGCGAAGATATTAATCAAGCCAGCGTATGAATTTAGCTCCACTACTATCATTGCCCATCAGCGTGGAGCTAAATAATCAATAGTAGTTAAGACTTTGTTTATATTGATTGCCTTTTTTTTTTTTTTGATTGCTTTTCTCTCCTGATAGTCCGAGGACGACTCTGGCGCCCGGCCCACACCCGCTGTCATTTGTGTTGGCAAGCGTTGCACTTGTTCACAGAAATCAGATTTTAGTGCTAAGGCTGCAGAACGCACAGCAGAGATGAAGAGAGGGGGGTTAATAACAGTCTTCAGTGCACCCGATGCCTTTTGTTATATCACCGGAGTGGGTTTTTTTCTGTGTTTATCGACAACCCTTCATCCCATTTCAAAGCTGCTGCATTTACAGTATTTTATTTTTTCACTGCTTTAGGGGAAGACACAAGCCCATCTGTTACGCCGCTCATTTATTTATTTTGGTTAGAACTAACCCTTCAGGCACTCAGAGTATAAACCAGTAAATGATCAGCTTTGCTTTGAGATTTTTTTTTTCTTGCATTAATGTGGAGATATTTATGATATATGGCTCATTAGGTTCAAACTGTACATGCAGCCTGAGCTTTATAGGATCCTGATTTTCGGTCAGATGCACTGTTTTTCCTGCTCCCTCAGCTGTTTTTGAAAATGTTAAAGGGATGTTTGCTGCAGAGGGTATAACCAGGTGAGCTGCAGAGAAGTTAAAAACTGTATCAGCAGGAGCAGCTAAGCCAAGACGAACAGCACAATTAAATTAATTACTCCATAACAGATCAGGATCAGTCACCAGCTGGGCTTGAGGTTTGCGCCGGTCAACGTCTTAATCGCTTATTAGTTCTGCCTGCCCCATTCCCACTCCTCAACTCTTATCCTTGGCTGCGCTCTACCATGGATGGAGGCGCCCCCTCCCTAACCACCACCACCACCAAAAAATAAATAAAAAAGCCCCAGCGTAAGCACTTATTCCCCCTGCTCAGTCTTTGGAAAGTGCTGCAGATGCATTTACGGAGAGAGCAACTGCAGCTGAATTGACCAATCTGCATATTCAGGGCCCGCTTTAAAGAGAGGCTGTTCCTGTCTGACGGAGGCGTGGAGCGCCGCACCTGAGTGGGACTCACCAAAAGGGCTGTGGGAAGGAGGGAGGAGCGAACGGGTGAGGGAGATTTATCACGACTGGCGCCGTAGGGGGCCTTTTAGTAGGGGGGGAGAGAGGGAGGCTCTGTGATTGGTGCTGCTAAGTGAGACAGGTCTGTTATATAACCCAATCAACTGGATGATTTTTGTACTTGTCCTTTAGGTGATAAGCTAAGGGGGGGGGGCTACATGTGACTGTCTGTGTGGAGGTTGTATGCACGGAGCTGCATGAGGCCACGGCAGATGTTGAGCAGATTTCTTGAGGCTGTGACTCAGGAAGGAGGTCTGTCCGTGTGTCCTCTGGTGGGACAGATGATGGGTCACTGTAGGGCCTGTTCACAGTCTGTGTTTACTCCATCATTTTACACATCATGCACCAATATGTTCACTACTCTGTTGTAACAGTGCTGCTGTATTTTCTTCAAGAGGAATCTAAAATGTGGAGCAAAACAATTAATTTTACGCATGTTTTTAAATCGATGGTTGAGATCCTTTGAAGTGGAGGTACACTAATAAATTAATCATTGTGGATAGCTACTTGAACAACTTCGGTTTGAAAAAATAAGAGTTGAAGCCAGAAAATTATAAGAAAATATGTGAATTTTCAGTGGGAATCACCTTGATTTGGTACGTACGACACGTTTGTGACAGATTTTACTCATGTCCAGGTCATGTGGGGCAGGTGACATAATCAAAACAAACTTTGACCGTCGTGCATAAAATTCTTTTTATAATTTGGTCACAAAGTGTCCAAATTATTTCTCAGTTTGTTCAAATTTACACTTATCCACAACTGGCTTCCCAACACTTCCCAAAGATGCCTCATATTTTACCTTTCTGACTCAGAAACTAAATTAGAGGTGATGTAGTTCATTTCAAACAAGCTAGGTATCGCTAGCTATTTTACACAAACACGTCTCAGAGCTCTCACCCCTCCTGTCAGGTATAATCCTAGGCAGTGCATTACCACAGTAACAAGAAAGAGCAAAACACCAGTCGTTGAAACGCTATGCTAACGTTCCCCCTGGTTTTCCCTCTTTCTTCGTCCAAACGTTTTTAGCTTCCTGCTAGCTGAAAAGGTGTTTTTCTTTTTGGGACTCTGGTATTTTTTCCTAAAATTGAAGCACTAACAGCTGTTTCTGTCCTTCTCTCACTTCCTGGATGTTCTGCTTTAAAATGCTCCAGCAGCATTAATGGAGGATCCAAGCAGTGAGGAAGTGAGGCGCTTCAGGAGACAGACAGCCGGATTGTCCAATAGTTGCTCTCTGTCCGAAACGTGTGATTGGCTGAGGTTTTTAGAGAACTGCGAAGAAATTATTAATTTCTTTAGGGGTTTTTTTATCGCCACAATGGATTTATAGCTACACTATGTTAGAATGTTGTTAAGAGGCATGAAGTGTAGGGATGCTTGATATTGGCTTTTTCACCGATATCCGATATTGTCTAACTCTTAATTTCCGATACCAATATAAACCGATACCGATATAAGCGGGGTAGCCCTCATTAAAAAAAAGACAAACACAGTATTTAAAGTGATAATATGTAACTTTTTCTTATTTTTAAATCTTTTCCTTGAGCCAGTATGTGCTAATATGACCCTTTACAGAGTTAATGAAAAGTCACTTAGCCCCATCTGGTGATTAGATCCGGAATACCACGATTGCAAGATCTCCGTCGCCGTCACGGTACCCAGGAAGTCACGTGTCTCACGAGGGTTAGGCTAACCCAAAGTGGCTAGCTGTTATGCTAACGCTGGAGTGTTTTTAGCTCATGATTCCTGATTTTTTCCATCTCTCCCTGCTTGAACACAGCTGATTTCTTTGAAGGAGTAAATAACCGCTCCTGTAGAAAGCTATGAAGGCTGAGGAGACATTTCAACAGGTAGATTTAGGCGTTTAGAAGCTGAAACAATATGCTAACTTTTTAATGCAGTGATTTAAAACGGACACCAGAGGGCGCCCAAAACAAGCAAAACTGCATATTATCACTTTAGTGCAAGGTGTGCCAAATAAATAAAAAATATCTCTAAAACTATACATCAGATTTGTTATATTTTGACATTTTGGGAGAGAGGAGAAGTAGCCGAACACTTTGATGTATAATATGTGCACGGTATGTAAAGGTCATGTGTGTCATCATTACAAAAACCGATGCCGATATTTACCGATATTGCCAATATTGGCCGATATTATCGAAAAACCGATACCCATCCCTAATGAGAAGAAAAACTTTTAAGCTAATTTGTTTTGCAACTTACCTTTAAGAAGTGATTGAAAAGGGTTTGAAATGAGTTCTAGGTGTGCACAAGACTATGCAACCGTTTTAAGAGGAAGTTAGTTTTGCTAATCTTTTAAACATGTTAAAGAAATTAAGCAACACAGAAATAGAGAACCCTTGCAAACGTTTCAAGACAATCTAGAATGCCTCTTTCAAATCTCATTTGAGTTCATAACAGTTGCAGCACAGTGAGCTACTGGCTTTAGCTCTGACTGAGCTGACTGGCTAACGGCTAGCTGAGAGCTGCAGAGACCAAAGTGTTTTACAGCTGAATGTCAAATATGTCATAGCAGGTTAGGTAAATTTTATTTTTTAAACCCTTACATTGATGTCAGTTTTGCTTTATTCTGTTGTTTGCAGAGATTTATGGTTATGTGAGCAAAATTAGCAGTGGCAGCAGCTAACGCTATGCTAACACTTCCAGCAGAAATATCAGAATATTACTGCAAAGTAACTATGTAATATGAAACTGATGAAGATGTACAGGTTCATTAGCATCATATTAAAAATATCAGTTGTTTTGAGATGATTCACTTTTTGGGGGGTTTGCTCAGACTAGCTGTTAGCTCATTAATCTGCTCAAAACTAGTCTGTAATTTTCCCAAAAAGGTCAATTAAACAGCAAACGACACCAGGTAAGTTTTTTAATCATTCACAACCTTTTGATTCTTTAAACAGTCAAACCTCTTAACTAACTGGTCTTTAAGTGTGTTTTTTAATAAATATCTTTCGGTTTTCCAGCTGAAAATGGATTTCCTTTAAAGTTCTCCATAACTTCCTCTTGTTCGGTCCATAAAGGACGCGGCGGCGTTCGACACCCTCAGCTGTCAGCGGACGATTTGGGGAAAATGACTCGTGCCTTTAAATTGGCTTTATGGTTGAACTTGTGTTGCTCATCAACTACAAATCATCTTAAGTGAGAAGCATCAAACCCACATAAATCCCAACAACTCTATTGACTCAGCCTGGTGATTTATGGCTGGAGCAGAGACCCGGGTATAGTAAGCACCAGCTGCAGCTGTGGATTAGTGAAAACGTGGCACTAAACCAACATCTCATATAATATTTCCCTCTCAAGAAATACTGTCTGGGCCTATTTATAGCCCAATAACAGGATGTTGTTAGGAGTTTGGTTTATTCTCAAGGTGGACGTTATTCCCCCTGTCGAGCAGATGAGTGTGAGGTCAAGTGAAGGACTACCAGCAGGATGATGTAATGTTTGGAAGATGGTGGCCCTGGTGGAGAAATCAAGCATGAAGAATGAAAAACTGGGTGGTGTTCAAATGAAAAAATCCATCAAGAAAGTTGATGCTTGTAACGCTCTGTGGATTATAGTGACCTATTACCAATAACTTCAATTAAAACTTGTATAATTAACGTTTATTTGATTTCTATATTAATTTAACAATCAGTGTAGTGATTAACTGATTAAATTAGTTGGTAATATTTGAGAAATATTTATTCATGGTTTAAATTGTATTGATATTTGGTTGTAATCAGACAAAAATCATGAGTCAAGCTTAAGGAACTAAACTTATGCAATGTTTTCTCTCATAATTTCATAATTATTCCATCCATTTATTAAAAGATTGAGTTGCACAAACACATCTCGTGTTTTATATAGTTTTATATTGCAGAAATAAGCGCTCACTTCTGCCTTATAGCCTGGTTAAAGTCAGATAGTGTTTAGTAACGAGGACTGAGTATTCTGTGTAGTGAAAAGCGGTGCAGCCGTGTTGCTGTGGTATGTGTCGATGCCCTGGGAGGGACCATATGCTGTTTAGACCCAGGAGCATCCATCAGACCCGTGGGTGAGCAAACGCCTCTTCCTCCTCCTCTTCATCACGACGTGAAGCATCAGCTGAAATCACAGATCCTCTCTCCTCCTGATCGTCGTTTCTCCTCACAGATCTTTCCTTTAAAAGTCTCGACTCTAGTCAGGTCTGACGTTTATAAAAGTAGAGTTCAGCTGAAGTCCTGCAGAGGGCAGAGTTTAACTACCTAAACGCTCAGACGAGATCATCATCTTTTAAATCGCTGCTGCACAAATAGAGGTTTTTAAAATGTTCAATTTCAGATTTCATGCATAGGAACAAAAAGCAGAATATAGTCACAAACGGTGGGAAAAGGAGGAGTTTAATTTCATTAATGCACATTTATTTGTTAAGTTTAACCCCCAGTTTGACCCCAGATGACTGCAGGAGGTCCTGTTCTCCTCACTCTGCAAAATATATGAATGAATTTTTAGGGGGAGGAGAAATTCTTAGTGAATCAACCTGTAGATGTGATAAAAAATTAATTTCCAGTTGAACTGCGAGGGAGAGGAGATTTATAGTTTTGTCTGGCTGCTTTCCGCAGTGCGGTAATTTACCCCAAGGTGATTTTTCTCCCTTTTTCTTCCTGTCTGTGTTACCCCCCCATCAGCCACCCTCCACTGTACCCCCTAGAGTCGGGTCCAAAGGGAGCATCTGATAGAAGACCACCATGCCTTCAGAGGCTTCCCTGAGCTCCTTTATATCCATGAATAGACAACCTTATAGAGTCTCTTGTTTGGAGGTTTTGTCTTAAAATTCAGTAATTCAGGGGTCACATTAGGCGTCAATATCTCTGATTTAAATCCACTAATTTTAAAGTCTTGTAATATTTTATAATGCTTTCGTTCTGTCTGCAAATTTCCTGCTGATTGATCAGGAATCGACTGCTTTAAAAGCTTTTATTCCCCTCCAGCAGCTCGGCTTTATAGACGTCAGATCTGTTCAAAATAATTTAACTCTCCAGTTCACAGCTAAAAGATCTTTCTGTCATAACACCAGTACGCATTAACTGATTGGAATTGTTCATCTTTATTAGCGTTTGTGCTTCCCTCTGGGCACAAGCATACTTATGTGATTGCTTCTTTGCTACTGTAGTCATCGGATCCAGAGAGGATTTGGTCGCCTGCTGTCACACGATCCGTCGCTCCGATGTGTCTGAGCTCTCAGCTGCTGGTGGGAAAATCAGCAAAGATTACACGTTCACCTGGAGAACGGTCCGAAAAGACAACATCAGAGGATTTCACTCACTGTCACTTCACACCAGCAAAGTTTTAAAACAGATGTGACAAATAAAAACATGAAAGGAGATTTGATTTACTGAGATTTAAGTGTGATAATATGTTTCTATTTCCTTATTTATACTAGTCTGAGTGCATTTGTGCAACCATCCTGCAACTGCATCAAAAAGCTGCAAATTTATGCAAATTATTAATTGCTTCAGAGAACAAAATTATTCATCATAATTTTGGAGGAAGAAATTAAAGTCACCAAGAAGCTTCAACGGTTATTTCGATCAATTTTTTCTTAAAAAGAAGTTTTTCTGTACTTTTGTTTAAAATCAAAATGAGCTGCTGTTTATCAAATATTTTAAATCTTTAATTAATAAATATAGGTTATAGATTTCTGCACATTTTTTCAGAAATTAATTTTTGACTAATGTGTTTTAATTTGTTCAGGAAGCCAATAAAACTAGGGATGTACCGATACCACTTTTTTCAAAACCGATCCGATACTTAAATCTGAGTACTCGCTGATACCAAGTACCGATACTACTACCACACACACACACACAAAAAAAAAATGCAACGAATTGGAATACAGGTTTTATTTTTTTCTTCTCTGCTTTTTACAACAAATGACTGAGTTAGATTAAAAAATAAACTATATTCAAAAATGATCACAAAACTAAAATATAAGGTGAAAAATAACCATTTTCTGTGATTTCACAGTGAAATTATTGCAGTTTTCCACATTTTAACCAAATAAAATGAACTATTTGGCGCCATCTCCAGCTCTCAACCCACACTGTTCCTCTTTAGCTCAATAGCTCCCCCTAGTGTTCAATATAGGAAACTACAACAGAAATCAGAAGTCACAGACAGTGAAGCCACTGGTATCGGTTCCAGGTATCGGGTAACTTTAACCAATATTGGGCCGATACTGATTGATAAAGTATCGGGTAACTTTAATCGATACCGGTATCAGGCCGATACCAATCGATAAAGTATCGGGTAACTTTAACCGACACCGATACCAGTATCGGTATCGGTGTATCCCTAATATTTAGATTTCCTGATGGGGTTTCACAACCCAGTGGAGTCGAGCTTTAAGAAATAGTTGAATTTTGTGTTTATCAGCAGAAATAAACAAACCAACATGTTAAGGCGTCATAATTGACAAAAAGAGAGCTAATAGATCATTGATTAAGCTCTGCAATTTCAAAAGGTTATTTAATCATTTATAAAACATTAGAAATGCTCTACTGGTATCGATTCCTGGTATCGGGTCACTTTAACCCGATACCGGCCCGGTATCGGTGCATCTCTAAATAAAACTGTCAGGAAAAAACCTAGTAAAAAATTTTTTTAAATGTAAAAGTGTCAATTTGGTGTGTTTATTTACTGAAATAAAACAAAAATAACTTTTAGAAAAATCATTCTTTCATTTTATGGGTTGTAAAATTACATTGTTTTGAAACTGATTAAGTTATCAATGTGATTATGATTTGTTGATTTCGACATTACTAAAACTTTTCACAGTGTTGACCTGGTGTGCAGCGGGCTCGTTGGTCTAGGGGTATGATTCTCACTTCGGGTGTGAGAGGTCCCGGGTTCAAATTCCCAACGAGCCCTTAAACAAACTGTTAGGCCACCAGAGGTGTGTCCAGAACACCATGTTTGCTTCTGAGTCTCTGATCCAGTGCCCTGAAGTCTCACAAAGCCATGTATCTTGTGAGAAGTAGTAACACTTTATTGCAATCTGTGTTTCCACCTCAGAACCTGTAGATCAGGGGGGTCCAAACTTTTCAACATGAGTGCCAAAATCACCAAGTGTCAAGTCCTCCAGGGCCACAAAAGTTAGAATATTTCTTAAAAGAAACAAGCAAAAAATATTTTGTTCTGCTCAAAAATTCATTATAAATGCAACATTTTAATGGACAGTGTTTGTCAGTACGACACAGGGATCTCGTGTGTTTGACTCAATAATTAAAAGCATCAGATTCACTGGATCTGATTGGTCGACTGTTTTTAGGTTTCTACATTTAGTTCCATCCTCAGCACCAAGACCAGGATCTGGGTCTTTCTCCAGTCCTGTAGCTGGATTTAGTCAGGCTTTATGAACAGAGCTCACAAGTCTGCGTTTTGGTCAAAGTCAGTGAGGATCTGTGGTTCTTTTTACCAGGAAATAAAGTCGGAAATCTCAATATCTCTTGAATTGTCTCAAAAAAAAATAATTTAAAAAAAAATTTTTTTTTTTTTTGATTGAATGGAAAATTTTGCATTGAAAAATATTTTAATTTTACTTGGCTGTTTTGTTTGTTGGGTTTTATGTCAGTAAAAATCTAAAAAATGTCATAAAGCATCTCTCTGCATCAAAATCCTGCAGGAAAACTAAATTAAATAACTTTTAAAATGCAGCTGAGGGCCGCACTTTGGACACGCCTGCTGAAGACACAGATATCATAGATATGAGCTAAGAGATCTATTGTATCGTGTTCGTCATGGCGGAGCCTCCAAAGAAAACGTTTATCTGATTATTACAACAGTGATTTAAAACGGACACTAGGGGGTGCTAAAAACAAGCCTAACCTGCCTACACTCTCAGAAATGAAAGGACAGAATTGTACCTTTTTTGTCACTGGGGTGGTACCCTCAAAAGTACAATTTTTTACCCTTAAAGGGCCCATGGCTCGATATTTAAATCAATTTATATTAAACAGGTGTAATCTTTGATGCCTCTAGATCAGCGTTGCACCATTATAACTCAAAATACGCTGTAATTATTTCCTAAGGAGCAACTCAGAGATCAGAAGAATGCGCCGCCTTCCGGTTCTGCTGGGTTTCTCCTTATTTGGCAGCATGACACTTCTGCTGCAATAGGGGGTGTCACTGCCCGATCTTTAACCGGAAGCACGATCAGTTCTGCGCATGCGTGAAGCCTACGTCACTTCCTCTTTTCGCCAACTTAGCGACATTCAAGTCTTTTGAATGAGATGGTTAGCTCTCAGTTAGCCCTTAGCTTTTACCAACAGCTTAGCCTCTTTCTCGACTGTGTGGACCATTTAAACAATGGATACCTAAGTGTATAAACATTTTAATACATTATGTATGAATATAGATTTATTATATACTTGTTAACACCTTAAAAGATACGCTGAACCGTAACTACCGTAAAATACTTCACTGCGAGTACACGCGTTCTGCACATGCGCAGAACTGACCGGGTAGACCTGATCTGAACCGTCCGACTTTGCGCAGTAAGGATCGGGCCGTCCTGATCCATAACTCCCTTTTTATTTTTTATTTTCTTCGACATTGTATGAAACGTTGTCATTATTGTAAAGTTTTTAATAAATACTTATTACTGTTAACATCTTAACAGATACTCTGACCCGTAATTACCGTAAAAAGCTTCAGCGGATGTAGACTCATTTCGCACATGCGCAGAACCGATTGGGTTTCCGTCACAGATGGGGCAGTGACAGGGGGCAGTGCCGTCGCGTGAAAGTGAAACGAAACTGAAACTAAACACTACACGGTCTATGGTCAATGGCGGCAGCAGCACTGGCGTTCTCCTCGCTCCAGGTGTCGTGAACGTGCATGTGGGCGGAGAATTTACCATATAAGCAAGTCCGGATCACTATGACCTCATAGCGGGCTGGAGTGAAAAAAACGGTTTGAAACCTGGGTCTGAAATCTGGAAGAGCTTCTCACTGGCTGTACTAGGAGACCGATGGACGCCGTTTTTTTGCACTTTCTGGCAGGTTTAAGGTGAGAACTCAACGTTGCAACATGATAGATAAGTCAGAAAACACAGAAAACGATGTCATGGGCACTTTAACTGCAGGGTTGTATCCTTAGGGTACAAATTTGTACCCTAAGGTACATGGTTGACTAGTAAAAGGTACAAACTACAAGGGTAAAAATTTGCACAAATTTGTACCCCCAGTTAAGGTACCCTCAAAGGGTACATATTTGTACCTCTTAGGATATAACCCCCAGTTAAAGGTACAAAATTGTACTTTTGAGGGTACCACCCCAGTGACAAAAAAAGGTACAATTCTGTCCTTTCATTTCTGAGAGTGTAGTGTGCCTTTAATTTCAATAGGATCAAGAGTTAAAAGTGCAATTATGTGAGTAAACATAAAAAAAGCAGTATATTCAAAAATGTCCTGTTCCACTTTTCTCCCCTGCAGCATAACAAGTCCTTCGTATGGCATTTTTCTTTTTCTTTTGACATTATCAGCTCAGTTTCATGCAGGTCAAGTTTACTCTACAGTTTGATCGATACCTTATTAACTAACTTTATGAGTGATCTTGTAGTTGGATGATAAACTGTTTATTTTGAGAACGCTCTGCGTCGTGTTGTGAGTGTGAAAGGTTTTCTCCTGGGCGTGCTGTCGTGTCAGTGAGCTGCCCTCTCACGTCGGAGGTCAGTGCGGATGACAAGAGGACAATACAATAATCACAGGAATACAAGGCTGCACAGCTGACTCCATTACAGGATTACAACGGAACTTTCAAAAACAACCACTGGACAACAAGGAGGCATGAAACTCAGTCTCATTATTCATATCATCATGTTTGATATCTGCCATGACACTGGACAGGTACAGTTATTAAAGCAGCCGTGCCAACCTTTGCTTAGCAGGCCGTTTTTCTGACCTTTACAACGGAGAGGTGACTCGCTCACCATCAGGGGTGGTGCACTCTCAAACCCAGCCTGCTGTGAATTTCTAATCTCCATTTGCATTTTTGCAGTCTTACTCTAATTTGGATCCTTACTGTGTTTCTTGAATGTGTGTGTGCTTTTATTTTCTTGACATGTGAAACTCCCTCTGTGCTGCCGGTGATGCAATCACTGTCGTAGCACTAACAGAGGGTATTTCAAGGGCTTCGACACACATTAAGTAGCATTAAACCTCTGCAATTCGCCGCAGATAGTAGAAAAAAGTTTATGTTTGTGTATTCACATTGAGGTCGACAGCATGGTTATTGTTGATTTATTTTGTTAAACACCATGTATAGTGTTTAAAATGTTCTATTTTTAGTCATTTATCAAGGGCAAAAGTTCTAACATAGGAAAGAAATCAATTTAATGTTCATTTAAGGCTCATCACACCTTGTTTTTTCCCAGGATTTCTGTGACTGCTCTTGTTTATCTAATTCTCATGACCTTCATTTCACAATCTTACATTCAAGATGTCCCTCTCCTCCCCTTCTCCTCCCGATCATCCAATGGAGTTTGCGGCAACCTCCTAACGTCAGCAACATTGCAGGACCTCTGTGCTCCTGCAGCTTTACATTCAGGCCCCATCTTCCACCTAGGCTCATTAGTGCCACAGGTAGAGGTGACAAGAACGGTCATGCAGCCTCAAAGTGATAAAACGCACAACAACAGAAGGCGCTGCAGAGAATTAGGTAGTTCAGGAAAGGCCAGCACACAAACGAAAGTGCATGAGATAGAGTCTTAAAGAGTGGGGTTTTGGTGCAGTGCACAATTTACATTATACTGTATATTGATTAACTCTGCACACCCCATGGGAAGGAAGGGGTATCGAGCATCGTGACTGTAGGCTGGATTTTAATTCTATCCTCTGCATTTTAAATGACTTTCTGCAGCATGTCATTACTACTTGAGTAATGTGCCTCAGTTTGCCTCAAGTTTGCTGTGGTTACAAGTGATAGGTAAATGCACTTCTTCATTACATGTCCTGCATTTAAAACAACATCAGTGTGAAAAAGGTTTTTACATCACAAATGCAGACGTGATGCATCGACAAGTTTTAAATTAAAAGAAAATCCAATTGATTTCATTTATGGTTGAATATTGTAGGAATATGATATAAAAATATTGGGATTTGTGTGTTTATGCAATAACAATCACATATCTAGTTTAAAATAACATGTAATTTTGAAAGTTTATTTGAATAAAAACTGCTAAGAATTTGCAAATCTTTCAGATGCATGAAAGCAAACACTGCTGCTTGTAGCTGTTATCCTCTGCTCACCACTGGAGGTATTTATGCAGCAAACACTTGTGATGCACTCAGCTGGTGCCTGGTGGAGCTCTGTTAATGAGCAGCTTATAATTACTCAGCTCAAACAAAAATAGTTTAAGGTTGCAGCTGATTTGTGATGTTTTACGGTTGCCTCTTAGGACATTTTATGGAGATTTAAAAAAAGATAAATATTTTTTTATTTTATGTTCTGAGGCAACTGTAATGTAAAAAAAAAAAAATCTCATTACAAACTGTTATGACGAGCTGAAAAAATGTGAGTCGATTTAATTAATTAACCGATTGAGTGAAATCGATGACATAATGAACAGTCGGGTCCATTCATGGCGGGAGCTGGCGCGATCAGCAGAAAGATGGAGGAGGAAGAAAAGCCTCCATGGATGCATGTTCTCCCTCCTCGTCGAGTGCCAGCTCTCACGCTGGAATGGCTGCTGGATGACTGCTGCGGCTAACATCCTCCCTGCATCCCTTACTGCCTCCCCCCCGCGGGAGAACCGGAATGGTTTCTTCCAAGCGAGCCAGTCGGTGTGACCGCGGAGGAGAAGGCAGCCGAAGAGAGAGCGCGGAGGGGGGAGAAGGAAGGCTTCATCCACTGCCTGCCATTGCAGTGCGGCGGCAGCTGCTGCTCTGGAGCCATACCAGGGAGGTCCTTACTCCTCTGTTAAGATTCTCACAAGCACGCCGCGAGGACCGTTGCATTTGTGAAGGTGAATGGGATTTCTTTTTATTATTATCCATGACTGGGCCATATATTTATGTCCACTTTAGCTTGAGGACCAAAGTGGACCCCTTGCGGGTAGAGCCGAGCGATAACGGTCCAAGCCGAGGTACCTTAGCTACCTGCTAAGTGGATAGCTAGCTGCCCAACATGTTATCCCCCATTGAAGTCACGAACAACAGCCCCCATTACTGTATTCTCTGTCATGCTTCGTGAGGGGGGTTACGTAAAGTCCTAAAATGCCCAGCACTCCCGCTGTCATCGTTCGGACCGCTAGTTAAAGTGCGTCCAGGTAACGAGGAGGAGCTAGCCTAGCTTCTTGAACAAAATGTCGGCCAGCTTAGGGGCTTCATTTACCCAACTGGGTATAAAAAGGATAGTTAGAGAAGGATTTATTAAAGAGTCAGGAAGCGAGAGGAAAGGAGGGAGTGGTGACATGAAGTCAGCTGCTGGAAACGTGACATCAGTTTTTCTACACTAAACAGAAGGTCATGCAGTGGCTGCGTTGTGTTATTAAACTACAGCGGTGTTTCTGGAAGAACCACGTTAGAAAATCGTCATGTTTTTTTTGTTGTTATTATCGCCTTTTAAAATGTGGAAATGCTGTGACGTTTGCTATCAAAATAATGCACTGTCATGTCAGCAATGTGGAGTCATTAATGTGGACTACAGCCACTGTTTGGAGTAACGCGTCTCTGTTCGTTTTCACATTTAAAGATCGACTCAGAGAAATCAGAAACAGCCATCACTAGCTCAATACTGCTATGCCTTAAAGTCGTTTTACTACATAATTTTACAGTTTTTACATTTGTTGTTAACTAGGCATAACTATTTATCTTATGAGCAGATGGTACCAGTAATTGATCAGTCTGTGACCTGATGAGTAGAGCTACTTATGATAATATGCATTTCCTTACATTCAAAAATATTGTCTTCACATTTGTCTTCTGCACTGTACTAAATACCAAAGTTGCAATGTAATGCTTGAAAATACACAAGTCACAGAAAAACAAAATAATTACTTGAATAGGTTAAATGATGATAATAATAGGAAAACACGCAGATAAAATATTGTTTAAAGGCATACTACGCAGTTTTGGCTTGTTTTAGCACCCCCTAGTGTCCGTTTTAAGTCACTGTCATAAAAATGTTTGCATTATGCTCAGAAACCCCTAAATCTACCTGTTGAAATGTCTCCTCAGCCTTCACTGCTTTCTAATGGAGCGGTTCATCACTCATTCAAAGAAATCAGCTGTGTTCAAGCAGGGAGAGATGGGAAAAATCAGGAATCATGAGCTAAAAACACTCCGGAGCTAGCATAACAGCTAGCCACTTTGGGTTAGCCTAATGGCCAATTCATACTCCACGAGAAGAAAGAACTTTCTTCTCGCTGGGGGTCTGCGAGAACAAAATGACGTCATTTTATTCTCGCAGACCCAGTTCGGCAGCGCTAACGGCTTGTGCTTGTACAATCAGCCGAGCCAAACTTTGTTCGGCAGGATGTCCGAGAACAACTGATGTGATTGGTCAGAAAGGGAGGATGAGCGTGGTTAGTGCGGTTAGCGGTTGACGTTTTTCTCCGGCGCCTGCTGTGCTGCTTTGTGCGGACGGACCTGAAGGGTCATGGTCTGGATTGATCCGAGCTAGGAGGACCAGCGCCGACCGCGAGGGTTTGCGCCGGAGACCCGTATGCCTCCGCTCCTCACGTAGCGAGAACGGATCGTTTTAAACTGCACACACACACCCTCTCCTCCACACACACACACACCTGATACGCACACCTGTATGACACATCGCTGAAGCAGTTCAACAACTGAGTTCTTGTGGAGTATGAATGCTCCCTGCCGAAACGAACTTTTTTCTTGTTCTCGCAGAGCCCCAGCGAGAACAAATTTCTTTCTTCTTGTGGAGTATGAATAGGCCTTTACCCTCGTGAGATACATGACTTTGTGAGACTTCAGGGCACCGGACCAGAGACTCAGAAGTTACAAACGTGGTATTCTGGATCCAAGCAGCAGATGGGGCTGAGGGACTTTTCATTAACCTGTAAAGGGTCAGATTAGCACAGACTGGCTCAAGGAAAAGATTTAAAAAGATGAAAAAGTTACATAGTATGCCTTTAAGATTTGCTAGTCTCATTTGCGATACTTTTACATATTCTGTCATGATGCTAACAACAATCGGTGTGCAAATTGTGTGAATTTAGATGCTTTGAAATATATTTAGCATATTTTTGGAGTCAGAAATGTATTAAAGTCCTTAATATTGACTAATTTGTATTAAATTATGCAGTCCTATTTCATTAGTATTGTATTGGTCTATTCTATAAATATATATATAAAAAAGCCAAATAAATTGCCTCAGATTTTAAAGATTTCCCTTCTTTTAGTTTTCAACCCTTTCTTGAAATTTAATGCTGATTTACATTTACATTACTGATCTAGAAGTTGAGGCATGCTTTTTTGAGTGCCCCTAATTCTCCTCCTTCAGTTTTCATTTGCTGTGTCTAAAACATTTTGATACAACTAGTGTGCACACTAACACCAAAAATTAACGTTATCCGTGTTCTTTGGGTCATTTGACATCAGTTACCAGGATAAGCTTGGTATCTTTTTGCTCTTGAAAGTGAAACATTTTGATTGTGTGGTTGAAAAGCAGAACTCTATCTGATGCTTTAATTGGACGATTGCTGATCATTTTTGCACAGAAGTTGCTGCATATTTTCCCACTGATTCCACCATAAAACATTTTCCTTCAAGACAATTTTACAGGAGTATTATGCAGCTAAAGCATTATATTGATGTTATACTCACTGTTTTTTTTAGTAAGTAATCATATAATTTAGTTGCATTTAACTAGTCTTTGACTTGGTGTGTTTTTCATTTTTTAATAAGAGCGAGCTCATAAAAAGTACCCGACGACTGCAGGGATATTATTCGGTAGCACACACACGATTGGAAGAAGTTTGATGATTCATGAATGCCTTGCTCAGCTCTGACTCCTTTAGGCCTTTGACTAAGATGTGTCATCATGTTTGTAACACTGCATGAAGCAGCAGCTGCACATGGTTAATAGATGTGTCAAATGAAGTGAGAGGGGCACATGACAGATGATATTTGTGTCGGTAATTAGATGTTTCATTTTTATGATTAAACTGACTCCCCCCTCCAAAATAATTAGATTGAAGCCTGGTTTGTATGTAGAAACACGTCACCTGTGATGAAGAAAACGTATAGCTGCTCAAGGGCAGCCGTACACGTTGGCCTGTAAATCACCGAGCCCTAAGCAGTGATGGGAGCAGCCGTCATCTGAGTCATCGTGGTTTTTGAAGGGCAAAGGGATCTGATATTTTGCTTGCTTCGGTTAAATTTGACTGACTGCAGCTTTGTAGTCATGGGTATTTATAGAAACTGTCTGGAATGAAGGGCTTATCTGTTTGCTGGTGACAACAGATGTCCTAATGAGACTGCATTACTGTAATGTGATGTGTTGATGCATTTTCTGTTTGTGTATATTAGATTATGGTTTATTTTAAACGTAAAAAACAACAAATTAATAGATAATGTTGGCTAATTTTTTTTGTTGATTATGTTAAAGTGTACAGAAAACAGTTAAACTTTAACTTTTAGCTTGTTTGAGTTTTCTTGTTTGTCAGTGCTTCTTATAAATAGACACAAATATGCTTGTGATATATATTGGTTTATTGTTGCTTAAATTTTTCTAAACCACAGGCTGTTTAAAATATAAATAGTGACCTGCTGTTGGGTATGAAGCTAATGTATAAGTGTAGTAGGCTCTTGAAGACTTTGTGGCACGTCTCTAGCTTTAACCCTCAGGCTTCATTCTAATTTACTATACTCCTGAGTCTTTAGTGGACAAAAACATCCGCCCCTAAAAGTGGCTATAAAAAATGTATACATTCATATTTTTTTTGCTTTTTTTTCATAGATCTGTTAAACAACTTCAGCCCTGCTCAAACATATAAAAATTTCAATATTTTGAGGATTTAAACTCTTGAAATGCCAATTTGAATACTCAAAGTCATTGATGTTATTTATGAAAAACACAAAACATGAGTTATTTTTTAAAAAAAATTATTTTTTGTGCACGGGGCATTTATTACAAATCAGTCATGGTTATGTCATGAAATATCTAAAATTTTGAATTTTTTGCATTTATAGTTTTTTATGTAAAATATCTCCTTTTGTCTGCTTTTTTCATGAAAAAAATGTGCATCACACAATCAAGCTGGCATATAAAGGGTTAAAATTTAGATAATTATTCAATATTTGATTGTTTTGATCAGAACTGAAGTTGTTCACAAGATTTAAGCCCAAAAAGCAGAAAAAAATATTAATCTAGATAATTTTTAAAGCAGTTTTATAAGTGGACATTTTTGTGCGTAAGAGGGTAGTAAATTTTAAATCTGTCGTTACTCAAAAACTATAAATGCAAAAAATTCAAAATTTTTGATATTTCATGACATAACCATGACTGATTTTTAGTGAATGCCCCATGCACAAAAAAATAATTTTTTTAGAAAATAACTCATGTTTTGTGTTTTTTTCATAAATTACATCGATGACTTTGAGTAATCAAACTGGCATTTCAAAAGTTAAAATCCTCAAAATGATTGAAATTTTTATATGTTTGAGCAGGGCTGAAGTTGTTTAACAGATCTATGAAGAAAAAAAAGCATAAAAATATATGAATGTATACATTTTTTGTAGCCACTTTTACGAGCGGACGTTTTGTCCACTAAAGACTCAAAAGTATGGTGTTTTTTTTCCCCATAGTGTTCCCTTGATCCATTTTCAAAATTCCAAATTGAATTTCAAAATTTGTCAAGAGAGGGGTTTTGCGACAAAAATTTATACCATTTGCACAAACGGTGTTAAAATGGCGTGCAGACGAACATGGAAAAACTGCCCAAATGGACAAAAATGAACTCAATGAAGCCTGGGGGTAGAGTATCCCACAGAAACCATAAACCTCTCCTAGAGTTGATGCTTCTTTTTAACCATCTATTGTTCTGTTAACTGGATTCATTCGTTATGAGTGGTGGGCTCTAAAATAATTTTATTGTTGGTGTTTTTGCGCAGATTTTGTCCAGAAATTGTCTTTAAAACTGAATTCCAAACTGAAAGGTTAGAAGAGCAGCTCCCAACAAGCAGATGACCTTAAAATTATTTCATCCATCTTTTATTAACAATATGTGGTCAAAGAATTTGAAGACTGCGATGTTTTTAGCTGAAATAAACAATGAGAACATATTCTGAAAGTATACTCTCTTGCTCATATTGATGAATCTCATCAGTACCGTTGTCTGGACTAGGCGTTACCTGTCTGGTGTATTTTTGTTTCCTTACACACTTTTTAGTTTCTCAGTTTCCACACTACATTTTTGGAAACATTGTGAGTTATCTGACAGCTCAGTCATTGATGGCCAAGCTAAGATTTACCAGCTAACGCCTCCAACCTTGTGTCTGAGCCTCGTTTGCATCTCGGTTATAGATCATGGTAAACAGAGGCTTGTATAAATCAGGTTTGTCATATCTCAGTGTGAATGAGGTGTGGAATTATCATAATGCAGTTTGTCATCAGTCACATTTCAACGTGAACCTCCTTTTTTAAATAGCATAGAAACATTTGTTATCACTGCTGTTCTTTGGCTCAGTTGTCTTTGTTTCAGTCACTGTGATGAAGAGGAGGCGGAGAGGCAGGTCGGTGCCTCTAGCTTATCTCCACATTCCTGCTCTGTTGTGTGCTCTGTGTGAGGCGCTGATAACTTCCACTGCGCTGATTGAGTTTAGGAGCTGATTTCATGGTTTGTGTGTTCAGAACAGTCCGAGGCTCTGGTTACAATCACTGACTCCAGCTTTAGAGCATGGAAATAGACATGTCACCCTGAAGCCCTTTCCCAGAGAGCAAATATTCAACCTTTAAATTATTTTGTTTTCCAGGAATAGTGCATATACTGTAGATCGACAAGTGTACTTCCTGCTGAGATCCAAATATCAGACAGAACATATAGCTGTATGTTATGAACCACTGTGTTTCTGTGACTTGTAGACATACAAGGGGCTTTTAAAAAGATCTAAATGCATCATATTTCTTTAATTGTCCAATAAGTAAAAACTTAAGCTAATTTGTTTGCTGTAAATGGTATGGTCACTTTAACCTGAAGATGCAGAAAAACAGAACAAAAGCAAAAACATTTTTATCATCACATATTAAGTATAAAAATAAGATGTTTAGGGGGGATGTAAAATTAATTTAGGATGAGATCTAACCATTAATGTAATTTTGTATAAAATGACTGCCACAATATTAGGTAGTATTTATTTTACATGGATTGATTGTTTTCACATTTTCTTCAGCTTTTATATTGCTTAGGTTTTAATTATGCTTCAACTAAAGACGTTTATCTGTAACCTGTTTATTTCAAGATGCTCATAACAGACAAGAACAGTCTCACTAAATGTGTGGCTCTCTGGGACGATTTTCTTTTAACTCGAGTGCTGCCGTAGTGTTCATTAAGAAATGGTATTTTAAAAGTAAAGGTGGAGACTTGAAGGTACAACAGATTTCAAAGCGTGAAGTATTTAAAAGAGCTGCTGATTTGTGGTGCTTTTTTACTCCGTTCTTTACGCGCCACTTTAGGTTGATGTGGAAATAATTAATTTGTCAGCTGAGCGGCTGAAGGTAGTGGAGTAAACACAAAGTATGTGTGGAATCTGTCACCACTCTGAGGCTCTGCTCAGAAGGATGTAAAATTAACTCGTCCCTTTTGCCATGTGTGATTGTGTGTCTCTGCCTTGTCTATTTTGATCCTTAGACAAACTGAAATGCGGGGTTTCATGACCCATGTGTTCTTGTTTTGGTCCTAAGTGTGCCACAAACATTGATAGTTTTTAGTTTTTTATAAACACACGGTTGCTGTAGATATCCAGCTGTGTTTGGGGTCTTTTTTCTGTAATAATATGATGATTTCAGGTGTTTTTCTTTATAATTTTCACCCTTTCACTGTATTTGGCGCATCCTGTGCGTGTTTTCCTAGAGGATCCTTTTCATCTTTCATACTCAGAAGTAAATTTGTAATTACAGTATGCAAATTTGTTGTCAGCAGAAGCATATTTCTACTTCATCTCAGTGCACAGTGCAGCCATGTGGTCCCTGCTGCTTAACCTGCTCAGAGCAGGGTATGCAAATAATGTCGTTACAGCAGTCTGTAGTAAGTCTCATAAATGTCAGAACTTTAAAAAGGACAAGAAGTTCCTGACAGGCTGTGCTGGAGGCTTAGGTGCAAGAAGTTTAGTAGATAGCTTTTTATCATGGTTTTTCTTGAAATTATATCGGTTTTACGGTATTTGACTGTATTTTTTTACACGGCCGTTACTACCCATAATATTCTTTAATTATAAAATAATTACTGCACTAGATCGGCTTTTAATAGTCCATTTTACTTTCATATGCAGAATATCATAGTTTTTTCATGTCCAGTCACAGGCAGGTAAATACATAACTCCTTCAAAGTATGTTTGTCAAAAGAGAGAAGTAATTAAGATATAAATAACCTACCGTGGAACGTTTTAGCGTTGTTATCTGACCCACCACTGGCTTTTTTTCACGTCTTTAAGGACGTCTAACTGACTGCTACTAGCTGTTTTAGCTGCTGAGGTGAAGGATACTGATCTAAGCTTGAGACATTCCTGATAATTATTATTCCAAGACATGTTTTCGGCTAGGTGGTGAAGCTGCTGGTTAGCCCCGCCGGCTAGCGGCTAACACCATTGCTCAGTCACGTTCGACTTTTTAAACCTGAAAAACCCCGAAACAACAGACGTGCGAGTGCCTCCTCTTTTTGGAATAAGTTCCTCTGGGTTCATAATTTGTAAGTCGCCATGACATCTCTCGCTAGTCACCATTCTTGGTTCAAAAGTTTCACTCAAGCTGCGGTGTTGTGTGTCGTGGTGAAATGTGTCCCCACTGCCAACATCCGGGACGCTGTGTGGGCTGTTCACCGGTATAACGGTATATGAAAAATTCATATCATAACCAAAAAAACACCGGTATCCGGTATCAACCGGTATACCGCCCAGCCCTACCCTGAGCTGTATGTGGATAACCACCAGTCCAGTGAAGCACACATTAAATGTGTCCTCCTCTGACTCTAGATAACACACAGTTACAGTTGCCCTGCTTGTTTTCTTAACAATACTTGTAAGAACTGCAGCCTTGTCTTTTGAATACTTTTTTAGAATATGTTATGTTGATGGAAAGGGTAAATAGATCAACAGGGAACGTTCCAGCATTTCCAGTTGCCGTATAGTTTGAGGCGGGTTTAGGGTGGATCTTTAATTGCTCAGCCATGCAGAATGTTCTTACTATGGAATCATCCAAGTTCTAATACAGTTAAAATATTTAAATACTAGGTAAAAAAAAAACACACACCCCAGAACCTTGTTTTCACAGTGCCCTACACACAGCTGAGGTATATGTGAATCTCAAATGGTGGGTTGTAGTTTTTGACTGAGCGTATGACTGAGGCCGTCACCGATGGCTGACAGGCTTCACAGTGGTGAGCCATCATCCTGATGCCTCACTGGAAATGCCTTATGCCAGTTTGACAGACCTCATCCAGCTAAAATAAATTGGGCTGCATCAAAGATGAGCATTAGTGTTCTCATTGTGATTTGGTTGTTTGCCACCAGGCATGGGGAGTGATTTTTTATATTTGAATAATTTTTAAGTGATATAAATTTGAGTAGTTGAATGTTGTGACTGTTATTTTGATAAGCTCAGCTTAACACATGCCCAAAATAAATTAAAAACATAAAACTGATCTTGCATCTGTTTTTGCTATAGGAGTTTTATTTTGAAAAGGATGATAAATTGTGAAATTTGGCCACACAGGGTGTTTTCAGCTGCAGGGCTTCTCTTATTTATATCTCAACTATTAATATCAGCCAAATGGACATGCTCAAGTTTTTAAACAAAAATATGAATTGGATAATAATTGAATGTTAAAGCAGGTGGTAACATCAGCCCTCACTCATTAAGATGACTGTGATAGATTTAAGTTTACATCAATAATTTCAGTATTTCTGTTCAAAGTCGCGTTATAATTTCAGGATAGCTTTTATTTTTTTGTTGTCCAGACAATAGTTGAGCTTATTAATAAGCATTGCATGAGCAAAAGGAAAATAAAACATGTTGTGAATCAGGTGAATAGGTTGATCTGTTTGTTGGGTATTTGAAAAGTTATCAGATATTTACCAGGAAATTTTAGTGGAATTTTTGCGTTGAATACCAATTCCTACTTACCACATCTGACAATAAATAAAACTGAGTTTATCTCATGACTAGAGTATAAAAGCATTACTCTTCATCTGTTCAGTTGCTCTCTGTTTACTATAACTAGCTTCAGCACACATTCTGCTCTGATGTAGATTCGTTATTTCTTTAGGAAGGATGTGGAAAATACCGTAGGCAGACTGGCTGAAAATAAATGTTCACACTCTTTTATGAAAACTGATGCATTTATACACAGTGGCCCAAAAAAGTCACACTAATATTTAGTTGGACTAGCCTTTAGCATTTGCTTTTGTCATGCATTCACTCTGCTATAGTGTTGTTTTCATGAACAGAGAGTTTGACCTCTGCATTGTTATTTTTCCCTGCACTTATCAAATTTCCTCAGTGAGATGCTGCTCATTGCATCAGTTACAGTTCAATAACTTGTTACCACATGAAACATGCATTCATTCATTTATTTTCCTAAATGCATATTCCAGTAAGGGTTGCTGGGATGCTTCCAGCTGCACCACAACGCAGCTCTGGTTGAAATGATAATAATTAGAATTTTATTTTCTAAAGGGAATCTTTTGTTTGCTTTTTTTGCAGTGCATGTCGACAACTAGGGCTGTGAGATATGATGAAATATTTAGTCTGGACGATAGAAAATGTCTATCGTCAAATATAAAGCTCTATCGTTTACGCCACAGTTAGGAGTTTTACGGCAGTAATTTACGTCAAAATACACTTTACGGCATGCCCATGCACGCGCCAGGCAGCAAAACATAAACAAAATGGTGGAAGACGGTAGCTGGCGCGTTTTGGACCAGGCAGGGTCAACAGAATAACCAGCTAACCCAAACTGAGGAGCTTGTACCTAAAAGAGGGACAACTTCTGTCGCATGGACATGGTTTAAATATTAAAAAAACCGACGTGGACCAGACAGCAGCTGTTTGTAAAGTTTGCCGGCTCTTGGTCCCAACAACGGACTCCAACACCACAGATTTATTTTATCACCTGCGCAAAAACCACGACAAAGAAAACGGAGACAGTCAATGAGCAAAAGCTGCATCGAGTGTTGGAGTAAGCGCTCATAATGAACTCCAGACGCTGCTATAGGCCTTTACTCGTCACACACCATGTAGCTCCTAGCTCCCTCAGATGGAAGGAGATTACTGCTGCTGTTACCAAACACATCTGTAAAGATCTGGGTCCAGTCTACACAGTGGAAAACCTGAGTGACCTGAGGTGAGTTACACCAGAACCGAGATATGAAATCCCCAGCTGAAAACACATGACTAAAGCCATGTTACCTGATTTATAAGATGCATGTCGGGCCACAGTGGAGGAGGAGATTCATACGGAGGTGTTCTATGTTTCATATGTTTATCGTTATCGGAATATGACATTTTGGCCATATCGCCCAGCCCTATGCAGCTGTTGCATACAGTGCACACAGCAGATGTGTAATTACAGATGTGATTTTTTTTTTTAAATAAAGCAACATTGCCTCTAGTTTAATTTGTACTTTTGTTGCATTCAGTTTTTTGGGGGGAAATGAGTTGAAGTCATTTAGGTTGGTAGTTAATAAAACAGATTTAATTTTTTGTCCATTTTTTTTTTGAGAACTGATAAAAAATGTTTTAATTTTGTGTTGTAGATGTAATTGTTATTGCTCTGATTTCCTTTATAGGACTGTTTTTCTGCTATGATTGCAACCTCTTGAATTTAGCTGAAGTTTCTGTAAAGATCAGCTCTAATGATGTGGTATCACTGGCTGCAGGATAAAAACAAAATACCTTGTGCTCATGCATAGTTTATGTCTACCTCCCATCAAAGAGTGATTTCCCTGATATGATGGTCTAATCTACACATGTATTGTATCATGTTTGAGGTGAGGAGAGTTCTGATGATCACACACACTCACACTTTGAGCCACTTGCTAGATTAGTTCAACATGGCAGTGTGAGGGTTAAGTCCGATACAGCAGTTTACACTGCGGATGGATTTTCGCTAGTACAGAGGAGTCCCAGGCTGTAGCGGAACTGCAGATCCCTCGCAGATTGTTGCCAAGCCGGAGCTCATTTCAATCCTTTGAATGTGTAAGAAGAGTGTGAGGAAGCGGTGTGTTTTCTGTTTTTAGAAAGATGTTGAGAAAGGTTGCAGACCTTTGCGGGGCTGAGGAAGTGTCAGAGTAGCGGTGGAGTGTGTTTCATAACCTCTCACCTGTGGTCGTAATTTCTGTTTTGGAACTAAAAAAAGAAAAGGGGGGAAGGTGGGGGTAAGTCCTTCCCAGCACTAATTGGTGCGGTCGTGCACTGCTGCTGATGTACGTCTGCAGGAATCTCCTGCTGGATTTACAGAGGAGTAGCCTGAAGACGCTTTTGTCTGAGTCGTTTGTAACAACAAGGATGTACAGATGTAAGTATCTCTGATCTTCTGTACCCACTGTTTTATTGAGTTTTCAGTACTTGATGCATCGAGTCTAACAGATGACTGAGTTTAAAGTCTGTAGCTTTAAAAGAAATGCACGTCTTTGATGGCAGTAATGGTCGATAGTTTACTTTTACATCAGATGTAATGCTATATCTTGACCTTGGCTTTGTTCCTTCACTGCTGCATCTCTCCCGTGATCTCCCCTCTATTCCTGAGCTGCAGTACAGTGTCCGTCCATGTTGTATGTGCCGAGTGTCACTTTTCTCTCAGGAGACCCCCTGACTGGTGGGAAGGCATGGGCCTTCATTAGCATTTGGCTACTTTCTCAGAAGCTAGAGAGTTTCAGCACTTGTCAGCATTTCTCCACACATTGATTTCACATTCTGAAGTGATCAATCATTTTTTGTGTGTTGTTGCTTCACTGCCAGCAGCCATGGTGGAGTGTGACTCTGTTGTCATCTGTCGCTGCACTCGGTGCAGGCTGGAATAAAAGCACATTTGTATTTGTTTGTTTCCAGCAGTCATGTTATGTTCAGCATGTCAAATAGTTTTATACTGTTTAAATGTAAATTCAAATAATCAAGTTGTCCTTGTTTCCGTTAATCACTGAATGCATAATTTCAAATCACTTTGATCAGGATTTACCTGTTTTTGTTTTCCTCCACTCTTACAAATTCAAAAATAGACTCCGGAGAGAAAGTGTGCGTACTTTTGTTGCCGTGTTGCATCATTTGTCATAGTCAGCCTGTGGTATTTCTACACAACAAGATCTTATTAAATGTTCTGCAGTGTTCGTGCTGCAAGTTTCTCTTAAATCACTCTGTTGCAGCATCACAATGGCTGAATTAATGAGAGCTATTTTTAGCTGCTCAGGTCCCAGAGCGGTCTGAATTGAACAAGACTCTGCATCGCCCCCAAACCATACTACAGCAAAAAAAAAAGAAAATCTATTCTTTGTCAGACAATTCATCAACCCACCAAACTGCCTCTGTTCGCAGTTTAGATCAAATATGATTTGTTTTTCTGATTAGAATTGAGCGATCTGCTTTTTATTAATGAGATTTTTAAAGTGAATAGAAAATTAAACCGTTTTAGCTTTAGTGCTAGATCAGTGTTGTCATCTATTATCTTAACAACAGCTGTTTAGCAGAATTCACCAGTGAGGACATTTTCCTTTTCGAGTGGGTTTTGACTCATGTTGTGGTTGAAAATGAAAACCAGCAAAACTGATTTTAGGATGGAAGAATTTGGAACATGATGCAAAAGTTGCTTCTTGTTTTTAAATTAATTTATTTTTTATAATTTAAATAAAGTTTTATTGCTTGGTTTTCATTAATTCACTAATTATTTTCACTTTAATGCTCAAAGACAGAAGACCTGACCCATATATGAGTCTGCTCTTACATCCATTTATACCATCTTGAATATTATAAACAGTTTGTGTTGAGGCATTCATTTTTGTTCCCTACTGTGTGTTTTGTTAATCATTAACCTTGAGGATAGGTTGAAAGATTGCTTTGTTTATAGCTGAGACAACTTGTCAATACCAGTATAAACAGGAAGTTAATTGTCAGCTAATTTGATTAGTTCAATTTATTTTGTTGTCAAATTCTTTAAATTATCTGTAGAAATTAGCAGTTGAACGACTTGCTATTTTTACAAGTCGACTACCAAGTAATAAAAGTCGCGTCGACTTCGACTAATCGCTGATGACGTCATACATACGGCGTATACAAGACGGCTTTATAAAACTTGACAGGCTTTATTGCAAAAACGTATTTTTATGCCGACAACAAACAGCTCAGAGAGAGCAGTTGTTTTAAGAGCACTTTGGTTTTAGTATCAAGTCTTTAGACTAAAATGCTGATTAGTTTTAGTCACATTTTAGTCAGGTTTATATGCAAATAGTCAGATTGTGGTCTATTGTTCGGTCATAGTCATAACAAAGACATTCGCTATTTAATGAATAAAATCACTCAAAGCTTGATAGCTGAGCCATTAGCTCGTTAGCTTAGCCGTTAGCACATCGGAGGTTTGAATGGGCTGCGCCACATTTTTAGTAAAACAAGAGCTAAAGAAAGCAAAGACTCACCGTTAAGTTGATTAAATCAGGACAATCGATTGGCAAGGGCATCAAAAGCTGCCAAGAAGTATTCTTTGAGTAAATATCCATTTTAATAGCGCAGCGCCAGACCGGAACTCATCAAAGGAAATGGAACTAATCAAAGGAAACCCCTTCAAAATAAAAGTTCACGTGATCAGCGATAAGTCGATCTTTGGTTTAAAAAGTCACTACAGCCCACAAAAGTCGACTAGTTCGTGCAACCCCTAGTGAAAATATTAAATATCTTAGCACTTTGTTCAGCTGGTCAGACAAAATGAGTTCATTATTACAAACAGCTTGAATCCACACCTGATATGAGTTGGATTTGTTATTCTTTTGTAGTGCTCTGAGATGACTTGTGAACTGGTGCTATATAAACTGAATTAAAATTGTATTGAAAGGTGGAGGATGGTAATGTTCTTGCCTGTGTCAGTGTGAGCAAGTGTTCATCAGTAAAATATCTCATGAACCACTCGGTGAAACTTACAGAAAGTAGATGTTCACCTGTTGGAGTCAGTCCCATTCAGGAAGTTCGTCACAACCTTTTGACTTGAGCGAACTCAAAAAGGTAAAACTCAGCCTGTTTCACAGATATTGAGCTAAAACGTCATGTGATTGTAGCCGAGAGCATTACATTCTATCATGTAGCATTCAAGGAATAATAGATGATGCTGTTAAAAATGGTGTGTAATAATTTAAATATTGATCATAACTGATTTGCAGATACAATTAACAGTTTATATGTTTTCAGCATAGTTAGTCCCAGAGGTTTTACTATTTTATTAATCAGGAGCATTAATTCATAAGGTTTTATTGATGATCATGTTGTTTACCATAGCGACTACTGTCCTTTCTCTCTAGTATGTTGTCCATCTGTGCTGTAATGCTTGCTCCCAAGTTGCCTGGTTGTAATCCCCCAAGCATGACCCAACCAACATGGTGTGTCTCCACTGAACGGCTGCCAGTTCTGACTCTGGCATGTGGCAGGAAGCTTCTCTTGGCATCAGTTGTTTGTGGCCATTTAGGGTGAACACAACTGTTACTACAAGCTAAACACACAGAAAGTGTAGTGAGCTTCACTTTACTCACCTCAGATGTTGGTTTGGAGAAATGCTCTTAGCTAATGTTTTGTAGTTTCTGATTAATTGATTAAAAAAACACAATCTGCTTGTTTTTGACAAATAAAAACCCTTTAGGTTGAGCTCTTTGTTGTTAGAGAGAAAAAATCTTGCTTTTAGAGTAAATGTGTCCACGTCTTTACCTTTTAGACACTTCAGAAAAATGTCAGGCTACTTAAGCAGCGCCACTCTGTTCCTCCTCTGTTACCAGAGTAACAAGCTCTGCAGGAGGAGAAATCTAAATTATATCCCTTCAAAGTGAAAACTGAGACAGCAGAGTGCAGAAAGAAGGTGAGGTAGAGATGCAGTCTGCAGGACCAGTTCCAAACAGGTTTTAGTGTTTCTGTACTATTATGTTACTTTTAACCGTCTGTTTTTCCTCATTTACATTTGCATATATTTTTATTAGCTTTATTAAGCATTTTCTAATTATATTTGAGAAATAAATAGGTTCTTGATCTCTGCTGCAGCATAAAACCTAAGTATTAAGTATTTATTTGTGTATATTTTTTAAATTTATACTGCATACTGCAAGGAATTTTCAAGTAGAAGTTAAAAAATGAAAAGCAAATCTTTTTTTTAAGAACTCATCCCTGTTTTCACCCATCTTCTTATATCAATGAATCTGTTTCTTTTTCTCTCAGCTGCAGTGATTTCACTTTAAAAGGCCAAGGGGAGTTCTCATATTTTGTTCATCCTCTGTGTGTGTGTGTGTGTGTGTGTGTGTGTGTGTGTGTGTGTGTGTGTGTGTGTATGTGTGTGTGTGTCCTACCATTAGCTGCTTTAGAGGTTTGTTATGGTTGCTGCCAAGTTAAGAACGTCTGGGGCCACTTGTGGCAACTTACTCTGCTGCCCGTGTTCCAGCTAATGTTTGGCATTTGGCCGGCAGACCGTAACAGACACAGAGATGATGTGTTGAAGGAGTCCCTGATGCTAAAACAATAAATAGGATTGAAGCAGTGTCGGTCTGCTGAGTTATTGATTTCTAAATATGATTTCAAATGTACAAAAACCCCATAAAGCTAAGTATTGTTACTCTAAGTGAGCATGCAGTTATTGGTGTCTCCTTAAAGTACCTAATAGTGCTGGTTTGTATGAAGGATCATGTAAGTGTGTTGGTCAGTTACATCCAGTTGAACTGTCCTCTGGTTTCATTAAGTAGCTGTCAGCCCCATCTTCACATCCTGAGTCAGCGTTTGGCTCCTCAGCTGAGGGTTTGTGTCCTAGTGGTGGCAAATGAATAAAAAAAAACTTCAAATTAATGATGAACCACATGAGAAACTGTAATAACTGCATTAACTATGTCCGAAAACACCAGTGATAACTGATCAACAGCAGCAACAATTAAAAATGATCTGAAAGTAAATTAGAAAATTAACAGATCCAGTTTAAAAAAAATCTGCCAGGGCTTATTTAAACAGTGTTTTATTAAATAAAGTATAAAACAGTTTAGGTTAGGTTAAGTGTAACAAAAAATGCAAACAAAGCAGGAGAAACATGGGGATACTCCTATTGAGGTCAATTTATATGACAAATGAAGCTTTAGAGGCTGTGAAGTGTTTTGTAATTTGCCTCCTAGGGATGGACCGGATAGTATTTTATACCCGTTGAACGTCTGTCGCCTCATCAGACTGTAGTGGACGTGGAAGACGAAACCTGAGCTGTAGGGAGCAGAGAAGGTTTAACATGTTGACCTTCATCTTGTCTGCTTTAGTTAATGTGACTGAGAATGTGATTTAATTCTAAACACTGTCAGAGCTTTTATTATAGAAGTTGTTGTCAAACATTGTAGATATGAGACGTCACACTGTGGACCTGCTATCTTGGAGACCGTCTCCAGTACAGTTAATGTTTAGAAACCAGACTCTGGGTGCCGTCTGCTAGATGTTAAAGTTTGCATCCTAATTAAACTTTGCTTATCAAATGCCCAGAAAGTAAGGGACTGAGGACTACTTTTGCATAAAGGGAAGTGAATAGAAAAAATATTCTATCAAGCATGTTTTCAACAAGTGTAAATTACATTTTGTTTGTTGTATACAGCACTGATCAACAGATTAAGAAGATGGTTCTTATAATAATATTTTAAGTAATCTTGATCAATATTTCTTCAGGCATTCTGAAAGTGAAGTGTTTTTTAATGCTTTTTTCACTCATTTTCTGTCCAGTGTTTGCACTATATTGTGTGTACTTAAAAATGAGGGATATGGACAAATGTCTGACCTAAAAGAAACGTCCACTGGAGAATCAGCAGTATCTTAAAGTTATGCATTAAAGAGAGGGAAACGGGAGGAGAGGTGTGCATCAATGGATGGACACAAAACCAGTAATGTTGAAATGAGTTCTTACTTTTACGAGTGCATGTGCCAGGAAGCATCTTTATAAAACCAGATGGTCTTCACAAATAACTCTTTAATGAAAGAGAAAACGGAAACAAATTCAGTTTGCATCTATTTTAGTTAAACGTGGACTTGAATAGGATTCTGTCTGTGGTTTAACTTATTTCCTTGACATAAAGTGTCAGTTTAAAGTTGTTTTGGGCCTTAAACTAAGCAGTGAATAACTATATTGTAAAACCTAAAAGTAGGGATATTTGTGGGTTTTTTGCAAAAGGAAAAAAATCGTTTCTTCCTCCATGATCTTGTTGACTAAGATGCCAAAGATGTTGTTCCTATTTTTGCCTGTTAGGATGCGAACTGTGCCTGAACCTTTGTGTTAAACAGTGTGTTTCTGTCTTTCAGAGTGCAGCGATGGAGGAGACAGTCATTTGGGAACAGCACACAGTAACACTACACAGGGTAGGTATTTGTTATTCTCCCTCTGCACTCGACATCCGTCTTTGTCTGAGTTCCTTTTCCAAACTCTCCTTAAACAACCTGTTAAACTATCGAGGTTTTTCTTCCTGTTCCTTTCTCAATGTTTCCAGAATGTGTTCTCACTTTAAATAGAGTTGCAGGTAGAACAGACAAACCAAAGGTATCACAACGCTTCCCTTTATTTTTGAAGGGTTAAATTACGTGAACAAATGAAACAGTTTTGCACACGCCGCCTCGCTTTGAGACGTCTACATTAATGTCTGTATCTGTGTCTGTGCAGGCACCAGGGTTTGGCTTCGGGATAGCCATATCAGGAGGTCGAGATAACCCTCATTTTCAGAGCGGCGAGACCTCCATCGTCATCTCAGATGTGCTGAAAGGAGGCCCAGCAGAAGGCCTACTGCAGTAAGAGCTTATCACTGGCAGCCCAGTCAGGTCTCTAGTTTTAAATGACTTCTCCAGAGAGACTCCAGTTTGTGTGTTCTGGTTGTTTCTTGACTCCAGGGAGAATGACAGAGTGGTGATGGTCAATGCTGTCTCCATGGACAATGTGGAGCACGCTTACGCTGTCCAGCAGCTTCGCAAAAGTGGGAAAATTGCCAAAATTGTAAGTGTCAACATCAAAAAGTGTGTGTTAACATATATGATATCTAGTTGTCTTATCGTGACAAAAAACAAGAACACACTTAGAGGAGGAAGTGGTTGATTCTTATAAGTGACAGGTTTTCTTCTGATCAGACAATCAGACGGAAGAGGAAGGTGCACGTCCCCATGGGCCGGCTGGGGGAGAGGGAAACCATGTCGGAGCACGACGAAGAGGAGGACAGCTACGACGAAGAGATATACGAGACGCGAAGCGGACGCAGTGGTGCTTACAGCGGTGTGGGCGGGGCCATGGGCAGGCGCAGCGGTCGAAGCGGCGGGCGAAGGGACAGGGAACGCGAGCGCAGCGGCTCAAGAGAGAGAAGTCTCTCCCCTCGCTCAGACCGCCGCTCGCACAATCTTCCCCCTCGTCCCGCCAAGGTCACGCTTGTTAAATCCCGCAAAAATGAAGGTGAGGCTCACAAAGTCGGGGACAGAAAGGAGTGTCGGAACATTTTCATCGTTTGAACTCACTGAGGAGGCTTGTACTTCAGGAAATCCTCTATCAGAACTAAAAACCTTCCAAATCAGCAGTGGGTAATTTGCCAGAGTAAATAAAACTTTCCAGCCTTAGCAAAATCCTAGTAAACTTAAGTAAATAAGTAAAAGAGCAATTAATCTTCTTTAATCGGTACGTTAATCCGAGCGGGAAGAGCAGCTGTCAGCAGAGCGCGGTCGGTGTGGTGCTGTTACGTGAACTCTGTGCTAACATCATCTTTGTTGCTGTCGTTCACTCTGTAAGCAGAATATGGCCTGCGCCTGGCCAGCCACATCTTTGTCAAGGACATCTCCCCTGAGAGCCTGGCAGCCAGAGATGGCAACATCCAGGAAGGGGATGTTGTGCTGAAGGTAAGAACCTCACAGAGCTGTGACTTCTGTCCAGTTGAAATGGATCAAGTTTGAGCTGACTCACATTTATTGTTTGTTTTTCTGCATAACAATCTGTTTGATGCAAATCAGATTCATGTTCTGTTTAACAAACATCTCATTTATAATTAGACCTTTTGTGTCTAATCCGTGTATGGTTCGTTTTTTGGTTTTTCCGTTTCAAAATAAAATCAGATAAACCAAATAATCATTTCGTTTTCTTATATATATATTTTTTTGTTTTAAAACAAAATTTGAAAAACGAAAAATAGACAAAGGGGGAAAAAAAGCCTTATTTTTTGCAATTTGCAGGTTAAAACAAAAAAAGCTTTGTTCCCTCTTCCTTGAACCAGAAATCATCCGGTGACAGTCGGAACTCGTGGCGACTTGACTTCTTTTCACTCTGCAGTCAGCTCCAGCACATGCACTTCTTTTTGTCAGTGTGATGTGAACGTATTGAACATGTGTTTGTGGATTGTTCAAAGGTAGCTATATGTTGGTCTGATTTACAAAGTTTTCTTTTTAGAAAAACTGGCAAAAATGTAATATTATTAAAGCTTCAAATACTTCTTATTTTTAAAAACTCACTTCTGAAGAAATGTTTCTAATTAACTTACTTTTAATTTTAGCAAAATCCTATATTCACAAAATGAAACGGGGTGGAAAACTCCCTTTTACACCTTTAGAGAATCTGATCTAAAATGTATATTGCCTCTATTAAAAGTCTTCATTTATTTAATCAAAAAATTGATAAAACAGTTTTTCAAAAGTTTTCTTTGACTGAATAGACAGACCCCTTCATCTTTGTCTTGTGTGCTTTGATTTATTGTTCTTTTGTTGTTTTTCATGACAAAAAGTTGGATGTACATTTCCAACCCTGTATTTTATGCCAATTTGTTTTGATTGTTGAGATTTGTGGTTGTAATGAAACTACCTGTTCAATAAAAAACAAACAGAAAACGCACATCCACTTAGTGGCGTCCAGTGACGACATGGACATGTTTGTGTTATTCAGAGGGAGTTGACGCATCACACTGAGAGTTGCGTCTTCTCAAATTGTTCTCCATGCAGAACCTTCTGACACTCATATAGAGTGATGTGGAGCTCCATGGCGGCGCAAAGCATCGCTGATTTCAGCGTGGAGGTTTGACATCTTCAAAGAGCCGCGTATCAAGTTTGTGAAGGGCTCCAGTGCAGACGTTGTTGCAAAGTTTTTGCGCTTTAGCTCAAAACAATTTGCCTTCCGGTGGCGCAACAAATTAAAACAATTACCGGATTTTGCATTTTAGGTTAAAAAAGGTAAAAATCCATCACTGTGGTTTTTGTCTTTGTTAAATATTACGTTTTTACTTTTGGCTTTCAAAAACTGAAAAACCAAAAAACTATGAGGTTTATTGTTATTTCTGATTTTATTTTGAAACGGAAAAACCAAAGAACGAACCGTACACGGATTGTGTCTCAGTGAATTTAAACTGATTTTTTTCAGCTTAGTGATTTTTGATCTTATCTGTAGTCCAAACATTCTTTTTCTGTAAAATGTGAAAAATGTTTTGATTTTCATAAAAATAAAATAAAATGCCGTTTGTATTTAAAGACTTCTCCCTGATTTTCTCAGATTAATGGCACAGTGACCGAGAACCTCTCTTTGATAGACGCTAAGAAACTGATAGAAAGGTCAAAGGGCAAACTAAAAATGGTTGTTCAGAGAGACGAGAGGGCGACGCTACTGAACATCCCTGACCTTGATGACAGCATTCCTTCAGCCAACGCCTCCGACAGAGATGGTGAGCGTGTTGGATTCATCTGAAGTTTGTGCAGCGTGAAGGCCTGAGGTGTTGAACTGTGACTCTTGTTTGACCAGACATTTCAGATATCCATTCTCTGGCGTCCGACCATTCCAATCGCTCACATGACCGACATCGTAGCAGCCGCTCCCGATCTCCAGACAGACGATCTGAACCCTCAGACCACTCCAGACATTCGCCCCAACAAATCAGCAACGGCAGGTAAAACAATAACCTGTTTTAGACATTTAAGGGATTTTTGGGCCGTTTTAAAGTGTTTTTGTTTTCAAGTTATAAATTGAACCTAGAAATAAAGCAGTGAAAGAGGGAAAATCTGGAGGATCTGTTGCTTTTCATAGAAATGCATTTGTTTTTCTACTTTGTAAATCTGATCTCTGTAAAGCGTTCAGAGTATAAAAATGAAATGCCTCAGTCAGAGTGATGGGGTTTATCTGCCCGTTCATTCTTTTCGAGTTTGACAGCTGAAGAATCCTCTGAGTTTGGCACCATTTCTCCACGTGTAGTGCTGGTAATAAATCGTGTGGGTTAGATGTAATGTAGTTCTGGAGAAGGCTTCTGACTTTGACAAAGTCCTGTAAACTCTCAGCCATCACTCCGATGGGGAAGCCGTGTCGGAGGTGTAACACTGAGTCATAACTCGAATGTTGCTGTGGAGATTTGACACCAAATGTTAAATCCTGTTTCCTCTCTGGATGACAAAAAACCTGTGAATGTGTTACTGGATCTCTGAGTCCTCTGGATGTTCTGGTGGGCAAAACCGCATGTTTGGCACAAGGACAGCATGACCCAACGATGAAGTAACGTTAGAGCCTCACCAGCTACCAGTGCTTTCCCCACAGAGAGGTGGAAAAGCTTCTGAAAATACATTTAAATATCTGGTGAGACTTTTATCATTGTTCCTTATTGTTTAAGAAGAACATGGAGCCCACTGGAGCAGATGAAGATTATTTTAACTGTTTAAAATATCAAGACAAGATAAAATTGCTGAATCAAACTTTATTTTTAACTTTTTTTTTTTAAGATTAGATTAAGAAGTTGTAAATTTAAAGTAGAATTCTCCTTCATATTTGGGTCATTTTCTATCAGTTATTTATCTACAGGTAGGACTATACCAACTGGTGACATCACTCAAAATGAGAAGAGTCTCTAGAAACAGGAAGACATTCTCTGACTGGAGCAACACTCATGGCTAGTCGGATCAGGAGAGACGCTGTTTCCAGACGGTGACAAATGAGTGGAGAATATTTGAGTACCTGACCAGAATATAAAATGAGTTTTTTTTTTAAAAAAATAATGTGAAAATGTGGGATCGTCTTATAATCGGTGTCATGACCCGACCACACCAGCAGAAGGCGCCAGCGTTTCGTAAACGGCAAAGTTGACGCCGACTGGAATAGACTTTATTAAAAGTGGGTCAGATTAACAGAACGGAGGCAGAGTTTCAACGCTAATTTTAAGATAATGGTGGTCAATGCAGCAGAGGCGTCAAACAGCTGTCAGGCAGCCAGGAAATATGGATTGAAATGACCGAAGATGGCGCCTCATGGCGATGACGTTCTGTGGGAGGAGACGGGCCGACTGTGTGTGCTCAGCTGATCAGAGGACTCTGAGTAAAAGCCTCATGCAGACTTTTGATCTGACAAGTCCTGAGCAAAGTTCTGACAGTTTGTATTACTATAATATTTTTTTGCTCAGTTTTTGTTCAGGATCTCTAGAGTCTTTCCTGACAGAACCTCACACATACGCTAGAATATGCATTACAGATCTTTGTGATTGAATTAATAGGAAAATATTACAGGTCTGTAATTAAGATATTATTTACTATTTAAAAAGTGAATTTAGTTTTTTTTCCTGAAGATTAGTCTTAGAAAGGGGGGGTCGTCTTATAATCGGGGTCGTCCTATACCCGGGTCAATACGGTATTTAAAACACTTGTTTAAAACGTCTACAACACTAGTTTATTTTGTTTCAAATGAGCAACATCCAAATTACTATGCTGCTATATGTAGCATGTATACACTGCTGCATCATAAACCCCATAAACAAACGGCCTCATGCTAAGTTGTAGAGGTAAACAAACAGGTAACATAGTGTTCTAATTAATGAGCCCGTCGTGATAAACAATAAATCAGTTAATCACATGATAAAATGAGCTTGATCATTTCCATTTGCACGCCACAGAGACTGGATGACAAAAGGCTTCAGTCCGGTGCATCAACAACCCCCCCCCTCCTCTTTTCCTTGGGCACACTGTCCCACCACAGAGTGTAGCGTGAGAGCCCCGTGAGGAGTAGCAAACCAGAGAAATGCTAGGTGAGATTTGGAATCGGTTTTAATGCAGCAGCTGCACTTTGGTTCTAATTGAACGACTGTGGTGAACCACCTAACCTGGGCTGTCCGGTTTGTTGGATTTGTTGTAAAACGGTAGCAACTAAATGGCTCGATACAACAAACATGAATCTGCACATAAAACTTAATCTGATGCAGTTTTCCCAGCTGGGGAAAAAATTGACACTGTAAACCAGGGGTGTCCAAACTTTTCAACATGAGGGCCAAAATCACCAAGTGTCAAGTCCTCCAGGGCCACAAAAGTTAGAATATTTCTTAAAAGAAACAAGCAAAAAATATTTTGTTCTGCTCAAAAATTCATTCTAAATGCAACATTTTAATGAACAGTCTTTGTCAATACGACACAGGGATCTCGTATGTTTGACTCAATAATGAAAAACATCAGATTCACTGGATCTGATTGGTCGACTGTTTTTAGGTTTCTACATTTAGTTCCATCCTCAGCAACAAGACCAGGATCTGGGTCTTTCTCCAGTCCTGTTGCTGGATTTAGTCAGGCTTTATGAACAGAGCTCACAAGTCTGCGTTTTGGTAAAAGTCAGTGAGGATTTGTGGTTCTTTTTACCAGGAAATAAAGTCGGAAATCTCAATATCTCTAATTATCTAAAAAAAAAAAATTGAATATTTTGATTGAATGGAAAATTTTGCATTTAAAAAGATTTTAATTTACTTGGATGTTTTGTTTTTTGGGTCTCATGTTAGTAAAAATCTATAAAATGTCATAAAGCATCGCTCTGCATCAAAATCCTGCAGGAAAACTAAATTATATCATTTTTAAAATGCAGCTGAGGGCCACACAAAATCACTCCGAGGGCCGCATTTGGCCCCCGGGCCGCACTTTGGACACGCCTGCTGTAAACCTTTGACACCCTCTACGAATTATCTGAAAACATTCGTGTCACAAACGGCAATTCCTCAACAGCACGAGAGACGACATAC
The DNA here is from genome assembly GCA_006937965.1 of Callopanchax toddi. Classification (NCBI taxonomy): domain Eukaryota; kingdom Metazoa; phylum Chordata; class Actinopteri; order Cyprinodontiformes; family Nothobranchiidae; genus Callopanchax; species Callopanchax toddi. The sequence continues at coordinate 4,762,706 of SSNR01000001.1, forward strand.
GAAAGAGATCAAAGACATCCCATTTCACTCTGCCTCTATGGATATATCTTTGAGAGGGTGTACGTGATTATTATGTTGCTCATTATATTATTTAAACATGGCCTCAAAACCACAATATTATTGTTTATCGCAGTAATTTCTGGGACAATTTATCGCCCAGCAAACTTAATCGTGACAGGCCTACTAACGAATCGGTAGGACTTTTTGAGCAGGAGTTGTATTAAGTGCTTGAACATTTTCTGTTGGTTTGTCACCAACTAGATCACTCCAGTCAGAGGACTACTTCCTGTGTCTAGAGTCTCTGCTTGCTTTGCGTGACGTCACCAGTAGGTGGATAAATAACTGATGGAGCACCACTAAAAAAAGGCTAAAATATCAAATATATAGTAAAATATATTTTAGAATCAACTGAATAAATCATAACATTTATTTCTAATCATTTCTTTAAATGTATCAATCATTTGTTTCAGTTTATATCTGTTTTTACAAACTCAGAGACCCATAAATGCTGTGAAAAGCAGCTCCTCTTCATTGTGGTTGGATGTTATGATATAATTTTTAATATTTTCTGTACACTGGTTAGATAATTTCTGCATTTAAAACGCTGCAGGCAGACACATCACAGTTTATAATTGCAGCTGTTCCTGTAGTTTCTGTCACGCTCTCATTGTGCTTCTTGTATTTAATGTTTAAAGTTTGTAATCCAGTCTGTAAACTAGTGTTAAAGTTAATGATTTTACCTTGTTTTTTCCAGCCCGTGTGTTTGATGTAGATCTTTGCATTTTTAATCTCCGATCACGTGCTGATCCGACGTATTTTAGAAAAATAAACTGTTAGTTGAAGGTGCAGAGAAGAGAGAGTGACTGTTTCTGAATGGAATCTAGAGACAGCTCGTCTCTGTTTATCTGGCTTGTGTTTTTTTTTTTTTTTGCTTGGGTCACTTGACACCATCTTAATGTTTTAAAACTGGCAGTAAAGTCGAATAGCGCTGCTGTAAAGCCCGAGTCTCACAGTGAAATTCACCTGGAGGACAGAATCCACTCTGACACCTTAGATAAGCTGCTCTAAAAATAGAGCACAAAAAGAGTGGACAGGCAAAGCGATGACCTTCATGAATAAGATGCTGCCTTCTAGAGCGGTTCGTTCAGCTGTTCTCAGCCAGCATGTGTCCAGAACGTACGATCCAGTGTCCTCCTTTAGAGAAGATTGTTTAAAAATCTGTTTGTATTATCTGCATTCACAGAAGTCGTGATGATGAGCGGCTCTCTAAGCCTGCTTCAACGCCATCGAAGCTAGCAGAGGAGCTTCCTCTGCCAAAACCGAAGGAGTCGGCTGTGGCGAGAGATGAGAAGCCGCTCCCCCCCCTCCCAGGTCAGAGACTACCGGGTGTGTGTGTGTGTGTGAGACAGTCGGGTTTGAATGGCTGACATCCATACTTGTTAGCGAACGAGGTGCTATGTGTTTCTGTCATCTAACAGAACGTTTCACGGCTCCCTGACAGTAAAACTAATTCTGCTTTGACCCAGTTATTTTTTTGAAAGCGCAGCCACTAAAAAAGTTAGATCCAGACGCCTGCTGAGTCTGTCTGAGTTCGCCGTGAGCTCAGTGAAAATAAACCGTATGAGTTGATCGAGTGTGACGTTCCTCGCCAGCCTGCAGCGGTCGGCTTTGACCTCCCAGCTAAGGACGCTGTGTGCTTTAAATGTTTGTGTGTGTGCATGAGGGCCTGTGTGATGCTTTGAACACTGTTGTGTTTTTTTTTTTACACTAGTGAACTCTTTACCAGCTGTATCTTCAATCTTTGAGGGGTTATTACGGTCTCTCTCTTTTGGTTTTTTGTATTCAGAGAGAGTGTTATACCAGACCATGACTCTGTTTGTTTTTTATTCAGAGCCCAAGCCAGTGTACGCTCAGCCTGGACAGCCAGATGTTGACTTGCCAGTCAGTCCTTCAGACGCCCCTGTGCCGAGCGCTGCCCACGACGACAGCATCCTACGGTAATAACAGTAGTGAAATGATATGAGGTTTCTAGAAAAGTAAGCTCGTAGAAAGAATAGAAAAGGCGTTTTTCAAGATTTAGAATTATTTTGTGTTTTAGTGTTATAAATGTAGATCATTGTTTGTGCGTGAAAAGCCAGTTCTGTGGTTTTGTTTATTTATTTAAAATGCAGCTTATTAACAATCTGTTAAACTCCTTAAAGGTGTGGTTTATTCAAAAACCATTTTTTCATGTTTTTTCTGATTCATATTGGTCACTCTGAGCTTTTCATGCAGGCTGAACATTAAAACAGTTTTCTACATGGATCTCCAGCTTTAGCTTCTTATAGAAAATAAAGATTGAAACGCTAGGATTTGAAAAAACCTCACAGATCTACATCACTCTGAATTTGCATTCATGATCTGGCCCTAATTGGCTCGCTCTGCCCCACAGGCAGGCCTGGATTAATGCACAGGTTAGATATGGCTTGAGCCTAGGAGCCTCATGTGGTCTGGGAGCCCTGCCTATTGGCCAGTAAAAAATATTATTTTATTCAAGAATATTCTTGCATGTAAATTTAAAGTGGATTGACCCACAAAATTGTAAGTAACTCAAATTTTTGGCGATCTTGACTCACGTGACACATAATGTTCATGTATAGAAACAGAACAAAATCACAACATCTGAACCGTGGAATAGAGGTTTAAGACACCGCCTCTGATGTGGGAGACCGGGGTTCGAGTCCCAGGCTGGCCATACATCAATTTAAAAATGTTCCTATAGGAATGCTTTTTTTTTTTTTTTGCACCGAAGAGGAGAACGCCTTTAGGAGCAGCTGTTGAATAATTATTTAACATCTTTTTGCTGCAATATTAGCAGTTATTCTGAGGTCTTTGTGGTTAGCCACATGCTAAAGTAAGCATGTTAGCAAACTTCTGCATCAGAGAATAGAAGCATCATAGCTTTTTTCTTTATAAAAATGACTCATAAGGCATTGATTTACACTGGAGAACACTGCAAAAGTATTAAATTAATGAGTAAACCACACCTTTAAGTGTTTTTTTAGTGTTTTGCTGGAACATATCTTTTTTTTTTTACTTTTTACAGAATTTTTAAAAATTAAAAATGTTTCTCATCAGAAGAATTGAGTTTAGCTGTGGTGTTTCTCCTCAGGCCAAGTATGAAGCTGGTGAAGTTCAAGAAGGGGGAGAGCGTGGGTCTGCGGCTGGCTGGGGGCAACGACGTGGGCATCTTCGTCGCGGGAGTCCTGGAGGACAGCCCGGCTGCTAAGGAGGGCCTGGAGGAGGGCGACCAAATTCTCAGGGTGAGAGTTGCAACTCAAGTTTAAAAAAGGAAAAGTTTGAAGGAGTTTTCTTTGACGTGTGAAGTGTTTTAAAGTTTTTAGATGAGTAAAAAGGGGGATAAAAATCTTTTATGCTTTTTTTTTTTGCTTTAACAGTTGGTATTTGACTGTAAATATCCCTGTTTTATAGGGAATACGTCCTCAAACATTCCTTCTTTTTTAATTCATGACTTTACACACAGGCAGCTCCAAAATTCCTGTATCATCAAGCTGGTCTCTTAGCAATGGCCCCAAGGGAGCAAACACAGAAACGCTGTTTCCTCTCACTGTTTGTCCCGCTCCTTCTGTCGTATATCTTGCTTTTTGTGCCTTCTTTTCTGCTCAGCCAGTGTTCTGGGTAATGCCTTAAGTTGTTTCAGTACAATGAAACCCGCAGTTATCCAGGGAATTCTCGGTACAGAATGAGCTATTTACACCTGCATCTAAATAGAGATTTATACTTCCTTTCCTGCTCTCGATGAGCAATGAAGGCTCAGCTTCAGAGTTCAGAAGAACAGTGACGTTTGGTGCAACGCTTAATGAAATCTTGTTTTTTCTTTCAGGTAAATAATGTAGACTTTGCTAACATCATTCGAGAAGAGGCGGTGCTATTCCTCCTGGATCTTCCTAAGGGTGAAGAGGTCACCATTCTGGCTCAGAAGAAAAAAGATGGTGAATACAGTGAAGGAAATCGGTAATATTTGCTGGTTTTATTGAATCTTGTGTTAATCTTTTGATGCGTCTCATTCAGTGTATCGGCGGATTGTGGAGTCAGATGTCGGAGACTCTTTCTACATCCGGACGCACTTCGAGTACGAGAAGGAATCTCCTTATGGGCTGAGCTTTAACAAGGGGGAGGTGTTCCGTGTTGTGGACACGCTCTACAACGGCAAGTTAGGTTCCTGGCTGGCTATCCGCATCGGAAAGAACCATCAGGAGGTGGAGAGGGGCATCATTCCTAATAAAAACAGGTGAGAGCATCCTAACCAGTCCCATGTGGTGTCCTGTGAGGCTGCTGTAAGCGTGGACTACATTAAAGGCTGCCTTTGTCTTCCTGCTGACAGAGCGGAGCAGCTTTCCAGTGTTCAGTACACTCTCCCAAAAACAGCGGGCGGTGACAGGGCTGACTTCTGGAGGTTCAGAGGACTTCGCAGTTCAAAGAGGAACCTGAGGAAGAGCAGAGAGGACCTTTCCTCCCAGCCGGTCCAAACAAAGTTCCCAGCTTATGAGAGAGTCGTACTGAGAGAAGGTGAGGAATCTAAACTCGTCAAGCTCTAAGTCACTGACAGTGAAGCTTTGTGGATTCAGGAGTGTTTTGTCTTTTTGTGCAGCTGGTTTCCTGAGACCGGTTGTAATATTTGGGCCTATAGCCGACGTGGCTCGGGAAAAGCTGTCCAGAGAAGAGCCAGATCTCTTTGAACTAGCAAGTATGTTTGATCGCTTTACTTCAAACTGTCATTTTTATTATTTTACTATAGCTTTTTTAAAAAAAAAAAAAACCTCTTCTCTTCACAGAGAGCGAACCCAGAGATGCAGGAACAGACCAGCGTAGTTCAGGAATCATTCGTCTCCACACCATCAAACAGATCATTGACAGAGTGAGCATGCTTCTGTAACGTTTAAAACTCCGTCATCTGAGTAACGCTCTTAATCCTTCCTTGTTCTTGTCTTTATCCACTGAAGGATAAACACGCTGTGCTGGACATCACCCCTAACGCCGTGGACAGGCTGAACTATGCTCAGTGGTACCCCATCGTAGTCTTCCTAAATCCCGACAATAAACAGGGTGTGAAGAACATGAGGACGAGACTTTGTCCGGAGTCCAGGAAGAGCGCCAGGAAGCTTTATGAGCGAGCTATTAAACTGAGAAAGAATAATCACCACCTGTTCACCAGTAAGTGTCCAGAGTGTGTTCAAAACGCTGACTCTAAAACATAAATGGCCCTTTTCCTTGTGAGGTGATTATTTTGCAACTATTTTCTCTTAGCGACCATCAATTTGAACAATATGAATGATGGATGGTACGGAGCTCTGAAGGAAACTATCCAGCAGCAGCAGAATCAGCTGGTGTGGGTGTCGGAGGGCAAGGTGAGACAACCGGCCGGCGACGCTCGAGTCCGTTTTATCGTGACCCTGTGGGATAATCAGTGATGGTTTCTCTGCTCTGCTCAGGCGGACGGCACTACAGAGGATGACTTGGACATCCACGATGACCGTCTGTCCTACCTTTCGGCGCCAGGTAGTGAATACTCCATGTATAGCACAGACAGCCGCCACACTTCTGATTATGAAGACACAGACACAGAGGGCGGAGCTTACACAGACCAGGAGTTAGATGAAACTTTGAATGATGAGGTGGGTCTGCCCACTGAGCCCGCCATCACCCGCTCTTCAGAGCCTGTGCGAGAAGACCCCCCTGTGATACAAGACACCCCCGGGTACCCCGGATACCAGCACCCGGTGCAGCCCGACCCGGCCAGTCGAATAGACCCTGCTGGGTTCAAGATGGCCGCCCCACAGCAGGTAAAGTGGTGACGGGACTCTTAACGTCGGGCTAGATTCATATAAATGCTTTGATTTTCTGTGTTGTGTCTCGATCTTTGTTAGTGTTTAATATTCCTGGTTAAGTCATAGTAATGTTTTAGACTTTATGAGTAAGATTACTGTAATTCAGTCTTGGAAGGGCATAGTGTGGTAAGTGTAAGGTACTTTGTGTTAAAAATGTCTCTTAACAATACTTCACAGCAAGGTGAGGCTGCTGTGCCCTCGTTGCCTCCGACGGTGGTAGCTTCCCCTGCTGCTGAGCAGCCTGTGCAGCATGAGGGTGTGCACCTAGAGGAGCCGCCTGCTGCAGCCGCAGCTCCTCAGGCTGACTCACTTAGCCCCGCCCCTGAGCTTATTCAGCCCCCACCACCACCTCCTCCTCCTCCACCACATGAACCCCACCCGTCTGGACCTCCTGGTCCAGAACCAAAGGTACCCAGCCACTCGGACCGGGCCTGGGCCCCCAGCCTGCTGTTTTAACTGCCTGTCTTCTCACACATGCTTTCCACTCGCTCTCTGCATGTCTTGTCCACACTGTGACTCACTGAGCCCACTGTGTGCCTCTGGATCCCAGAGAAAATGTGTGACACACTAGTCCGCATGCACCACAGTGGGCTGGAGACCAGAAGGACTGGTCCATCTGAGTCTCTGACCAGGGTGAAGACATCCACAAACAGCCCTAACTGTTGCCTCTTACCTCCTTTGCATGGCTCCTAATGTTTTTTTGGGTTCCTTTCAGCTTTGACTCTTCTGTAGATGAACAGTAGTCGCACTGACAGTGGCATCATAGTGGGTAGATGTGTTTCGTCTGTCGTAGTGCCAGTAGTTTGACGTTGCATAAGCTGCAAACTGAATGTTTGTTGCATGATGAAAGCTAACCTGCAGACAGTACACTTGGTAAAAGGCTGACCTGAGAAAAACTTTCTATGGAAAAATCAACTCATCAGTTCACGACATTTAGTCTCCTGTTCAGTAGTTCTGAGTGTTCTGAGCCCATGTGATCCTTCTCTTCCATAGGAAGTGCTGTAACTCTGCTGTCTACAGGCTACACATCATATGTTTGAAATGAGGCCTTTCAGAAATGTGCAAATTTCTGGTTTTTACACGGTGAAACTTGTTAACTTGGTCAATTTCACTTGGGGTTCTCATCATTCTTGAAAGGCATCTTGTCAAACGGGCATTCAGAATTTGTTTTTGAATAAAGACTTCATCTTAATTTGAATAATTGGAGCAGAATTTAGTTGTAATTTGGTTGATATTATGTATGCAAGTTTGTTGAGGTTTCCGTTTGTTTCCTGTAATTAATTTAATCTTCATTTGGTGCTAGGAAACCACTTTTCCCTCGCTGCTTTCCGTCATTTATTGTTGTAGGTTTAACTGACGTTGACGTGGTGGAGGTTTTCAATTGGCTCCGTTTCTTTACAGATGTACAAGAAAGATCTGTACAACATGGAGGACCCAGTGCGAATCAACCATGGTCTGAAGCAGTCTCTGAGCTACAGTCACCAGCCTCCGTACCAGGACAAACAGCCATACCGCGAGTACGACCACCCGCCTTACGGATATGACGGAGGCGGCTACGCAGAACCAAAGCCTCACAACCCCGACTCCCACCTGCACTACGACAACCGAGTGCCTCATTACAACGAACAGTGGCCCCCATACGACCAGCAGACCTCGTCCTCCCAGCCCGCCGGGTATCAGCCAAGCCACCAGCAACCCGTGGGCTACAACCCCCGGTCCCCCTATGAGGACGGGCCAGGAAGAGACTACAGCCCCCCTCAGCCACGCTACGATGAGGCCCCACCCACGGGGTTTGACAGTAGACCGCGCCACAGTAAACCTGGACCGATTCGGTACGATGAGCCCCCTCCCCCACCGCCGGCAGGCTACGACGCCCGGTCTCCTTACGAGGCAGAATCCCGCAGCTTTCCTATAAATTCTCCTCGCTCGCCGGAGCCTCCAAAGCACTACTACGGCGACTCTGGTCTGAGGCCAACCTACATGTCCGGCCCTCCAAACCGGGGTTACAAGCCAGGAATGCACGAGCCTTTGGTGAACTCTGAACCCAGCGGTCCCCCCACTAAACCAGAGACATTGCCTTCCCCAGGTGAGCCAGCGATGACTCAAAGCTCCAAACCCCTTCCTCCTCCCCCACGGGAAGACCTGGACGATGATCCGGCCATGAAGCCGCAGTCGGTGCTGAACAGAGTCAAGATGTTTGAGAACAAACGCTCCGTTTCTATGGACAGGGCGAAAGAGGGAGAGTCATCAGTCCTCAGGGTACGGTCTTCACAGAGCTGTCATCCTTCACCACAGTGACTCACTGCGTTTGAGATAATTAACTAAATATTGTTAATTAGCTGTCAACATCCCTACCCCTACAGTCACAACTAAAACATTTAGAAAGGGTGTGTTAGTGTAATATTTAGGAGAGCGGCATCGTAGTCACGTCTGACTCACTAAACCTGCAGCAGCTAATAATAAAAGTCTTTTTTATAATAATGTATTGTATGTAAACAGTCATTTATATTCTCATTTTGTCCGTTTGGTGAAAACCCTCTGAGTCCGATGGAGGAGAAACTAAAGAGAATCCCGTTTGTCTCTCCAGCCCGCTGATGTTCCTAAACCGATGAGTGCTCCTGCCCCCGTCCTCAAAGCTAACTCCCTCAGCAACCTGGAGCAGGAGAGGTCCACCTACAGGTATGTAGTCCTCCACAGACCGCATGAAGGACAACACATAGCACCACCTAGTGGAGTTAAAGCGGCACTCCGGAGGATTTCATCAAGAGAGCAGTTTTTGAATCTAGCGTCCAAAGGCTCCTCCTCAAAACATCTCGACACGCGCGTCCGGTCGCGTGTACGCGCGTGCACGTGGCGCATATACTTCGGACATGAACTGTACAGCTCAATGTGTAGGGTTTAATCACTCACAGTTAGCAATCTTATTCCAACAATACTACGAGGGTCTGATGAGCCCTCTCTGTCCCTGCTGCTTCTGATATTAGCTCTGTTAGCAGAGAGCTGCTGCTGGACTCTGAAACTGAACTTGACTCGGCCCTGGATGAACTTTCTGACCAAAATAAACGTGTAACCCTGTCAAGCCTTGCCATTCTGTGAGGTGAAAGGTTTAAAAATAAAAATAAACCCGTCTTTAGCTGGAGAATGGGTAGGTTTTTAGTAGAAATGAGCTGTGAGTCCTCAGTGAACGGCTGAGACGGCAGAGAAACACACGGAGCGTCCTGTACGACAGCGCCCCCTACTGGTACAGGTTTGGTCGATGCGCGTGCATGTTGAGACAATGCAGACATTTGAATTTCATTGGCTGAAAAATGTCGGCGTCAAGAAATAATGGAAAGGGGTCTCTAGGAGGAAGGAGGGTCTTCATCAGAATGACAGATGTTGTGGAACTCAACCCATAGATCATAGTTTAGACCTGAAATGTCATTTAAAACATTTAGAAAACTTTGATACAGAGAAAAATGCTCCAGAGTGCCGCTTTAAGTCAGGAAGCCTAGAGAGTCCATCAGTTTCTGCTTTACTTTTCTGTCTTCAGGGCTCCGGAGCCACAAAAGCCTCACACGAAGCCTCTAGAAGATTTACGTTCCAACCACTATGACCCTGATGAAGATGAAGAGTACTACAGGAAACAGTTGTCCTACTTTGATCGTCGCAGCTTCGACAGCAAGGCCATGGGCCAACCTGGTCCTGGCATCAACCGCTTCCACGATCTGCCCAAACCAGCCCAGCTGTCCTACCCGTACAACAGGTACAGCAGCGTACCTCGAGCCAGCGCTGCTGCTGGCAGTTAGATCCCTGAGCTCTGCACTTCCAGCAGCTGTTCACACATTAACGCTTCTTTATTCTTTATTAAAGAGTTGAGTCTGCGGAGAAGGTGAGCCCGGTGGAGAAAAGATACGAACCTTTACCCCAAATCAGTCCCTCCTCACAGTACGGGCCTCCAGCACCACCCATCCCCCCCAACACGCTGCCCAAACTCAGTCCCAGTGACGGTAAGCCGTAGGAGTACTCCCACACGCCACCGTGTACTCGTTAAATACACACTAGTACTTCACCAACACAGAACTGGAATCAGCTATAGATAACTTCCATTTGTTTTTCCTGGAGACAGATTTTATTTTTAAGATTTTTGTTTATTTGTCGTGTTCCTAAAACAAAACTAGGGACGAGTACCTTTCACACTTGAATCGATCCGGTACTTAACGGTACCAATTTTCGATATTTTTTGAGTGTTTAATAATTAATTTAATCTCTTTTTAAATAAAATATATTTATGTCTCAATATGTAACAAATATCACGATGAATAACACACAACTGTTTGTGTTTTGTGTACAAAATTCTTCAATATGAAAACCTTTAACCAACTGCTTGGTCTGTTTTCTAAATGATGCAAAAATCCACGAAGTCCTAACTTTGTCCTCTGGAACGAGGAGAACCTGTCATCTCTTCTCCCTCAGATATTTGCTCCCCTATCTTTAAATAAAGCAACACAACAAATACGGTCATATGATCACATCTGCCCATGTTGTTCACGTTAAAATCACAGTGAACAAACCTCGTCTCCAGTGACGCTACAGCTACCGAAACAAGGCACCGTTTCCTCAGTCAGTACCACGGAATTTGGTCGGTGCCTTAAAAAGTACCGGATTCGGTACCCATCCCTGCTCCAGACTAATATTAGAAACACTTAGCTGGTAGAAAGGTGACGGTTTCCTTTCTTTGGTGTGATTGTTTTGGCTTTGAATGCCACCAACCGGCCTTCTATTACCATATTTTCCGGACTATAAGTCGCACTTTGTTTCATAGTTTGGCGGATCCTGCGACTTATACACCAAAGTATAGAATTTCACGTTTTATTCACTTTCACGCCGCTTTAAAACCACTAGATGGCGCTGTAGGCCTGTGTACCAATCAGCCGTCATACTTGGTTGTAATATTACCGTAGCGCCAGACTTGTGAATGAAGATCACAACAGAGGGAGGTGTTGCTAAGAACGTAGCGAAGGAGAGCTGACCCCCGACTGGACACCGGACAGCTGTTACGCATTAGTAACTCAGCGGTGCTTCTGGCGTTATGAGCAGCAGCAGAAGCAGCCTGTCTGTTTACTTCCGTCTCTGTAACCTGCACGTTAACAGCGTGAAGACCGCCCCCGTAACCCTTTTATACCGCCAGTGAGTAATCTTTTATTTAAGGCACATGATTGCGCAGCTTTACCGGCGCGGTCTGAACCCCTATGAGCTCCCAGATACCGGCTCAGCTTCACAGCAAATTGCCGGCATTGTTTTATGAAAACAGCTAATAATGTAAAATACCCGTTCTTAGTCTTGGATTTTATAAAATAAAATTTCCTCCAACAGGGTATCCGCGGAGTCTTGAAAAGTATTAAAAGGTGATAAATCAATTTTGGGAAATTCAAGACCCTTATGAAGTATTAAAAAGTCTTATCACGGCTTTATAAAGTCTTACATTTTGGAACGAAAACATCTGAATTTGATGTCCAACAGTTTGAGTCCCAAAAACATCGTAAACGTGTGAATTTAGTCGTTTTTATTTTAAAAAAGAACGGGAAACAAAGGGTGCGTTAGTAATCCTTCTCTCAGAGCACCAGGGCGGGCGGTGCAGAAGTTCAAAAGCACAATGTACGCTCTGGTGTTCCCGGTGAGTATTACGAATGCACCGAAATGTTAAGACGGAAGAGAATCTCGGTGAACGCTGCCGCATAACCAGAATGGCGGTGAGGTATTAAAAAATATTGAGACGGTCTTGAAAACGTCTTGAATTTAACTTCAAGATTCCTGCATATACTCTGTCCAAAAATGCGACTTATATATGGTTTTTTTTCTTCTTTATTATGAATTTTTGGGCCGGTGCGACATATACTCCGGAAAATACGGTAATACAGACATGACAAGTATTAATGCAAATAATAATAAGTAAACATATAAAAACAAACTCATCAGTAGAGCTCTTCTTCCCTAGTTCACATCACAGAGTCGGTGCTGGACTAATTAGTACATTTACTAACAGACATCAGTGATTTTAACCTGAAATGAAAATTGTCCTTAACTCGAGAGTTCATGAGACTCAACGTTCCTGTCATTCATGAGGATCTACACCTATTTATGTACTTGTATACCATATATATAGTATATTAGTATATTTACATCACAAGGTTAAGGTGAACACAAAGCGAGTCGCTCTCAGAGGGGAGACGGTACTCTACACGGTAGAATAACTGTATCTTTTCTAAGTGTGAGCTGGCCTGAGGTCAGATTTGGGGATTTGCTTTGAGCTGGTCTTGCAGTCATATTAAATGACAGCTGGGTTTTCTGGTGGCTCTGGTCCAATCTGGCTCCAAGTGTAGATTCAGCTGGTTCACCGAGGCGTGCAGACTGCGCCACCCAATCACAAGGAAGACTACAGAGTGTTCGCTTTACTCTGCTTCTCCTGCCTTTTCCTCTACGCATCGACCATCTGGGCTTTAATTTGAGACATTTAAATTAACCGTTTAATAACTATTAGATTGTTCTTGGAAAATGCATAATAATAGAATAAAGTAAAAGTGGTGGAGGGAGGAAATGATGCTGACTTCATGTTAGTAGTGACCTGCTGTCGGTAAAGGGAAGATGTTTTTATTCACAACAGCCACAGGTGGAAAGCTAGTTTGGTCCAAACGTCTTTCCAGGTCTCCAGTAAATTTCTGGGTTCTGTTGTCTCGGTTCTGAAGGGTTCTGGAGGTTCTCTGTTCTTGGTGGAAGTAGCTCCAGCTGCTTCTGACTCTACGTTTGGGTTTGCCGTCTTAAACGAATTTGAGGCCATTTTGCTAGTAGATATTAAAACATAATAAACCTTTACCCAGTCCTGTAAATGTCTCAAACCATAATAAATAAATCCACTAAGGCTAACTGAACTGTAGGTACCAGTTTGTAATGTTTCACTGGTTTCCTTCTGTCTTTATTTTCAGCTAACCCCATACCTGAACCTCTGAGCTCGCCCAACCCTAAACCTGATCTGTCAGCACTCAGGCCCGCCAGCAGGGACGACCCCACACCAGGTGGTTACCTGCCACCGAGGGGCCTCCCAGATAAAGTCCCAGTTAATGGCACCGACACAGCGCCCCCAAAGACTCTGGGCGCCCCCCCTCCAGCCAGCTATAACCGCTACGTCCCCAAGCCTTACACCAGCGCGGCTCGGCCCTTTGAGCGCAAGTTTGAGAGCCCGAAGTTCAACCACAATCTGCTGCCCAACGACACCCAGGTGAAGACGGACCTCCTCAGTAAACCCGCTGGGGGGGTGAGCAACAGCGGCGGGAAACCTCAGCTGTCGCCGCAGCCCCTCGACCACGACAGCGGTCTGGACACCTTCACGCGCACGATGGACAACAGGCCCAAATACCAGCACAATAACATCAACGCCATTCCCAAGGCCATCCCTGTGAGGTAAGACGGGGGGGTCCATTACTGAGCTGCTGAGAGGCAGAAAAACACCCCCGATCCCTGGAGGTCTGCTCTCATGCCCTCCGCTCTGCGTTCCCGTTTGATTGATGATGCTGACGCGTCTCCCTCTGTCCCCCAGCCCCAGCGCTCTGGACGATGATGACGAGGATGAAGGGCACACCGTGGTGGCCACCGCCCGCGGCATCTTCAACTGTAACGGAGGAGTCCTGAGCTCCATCGAGACGGGCGTCAGCATCATCATTCCCCAGGGCGCCATCCCCGAGAGCGTGGAGCAGGAGATTTACTTTAAGGTGTGCCGGGACAACAGCATCCTGCCCCCCCTCGACAAGGAGAAAGGTGAGTCCTCTTCATCCTCATTATGTCCACGAGTGACCTTCAGCATCTGAGGAGAGCCTAGTAGGACAAAGTGCTGGTGATAACGGAGGAGAGAACAGCTGTTCTATATTTTATTTAATAGAGGAGTTATTTTAGGTGTAGAAGCCCTGAGGTCATTATGTAGCTGATTTACAACACAGATTTTAAACAAGTGCCCCCCCCCAACATAATTTACATCCAGTTAAATGTGGAGTGTTAATTTAATGACATGAGAACCGTTTCTTCTTCAGCTCGGCACTAGAGGTTCCTCTTTTCCTCGATTAGCTGAAGTTTAAACCTTTCTGGACAAACGTTGTAGTTTTTGGAATGTAAATGTTGTTTCTGTGCAGGAGAGACGCTGCTAAGTCCTCTGGTGATGTGCGGCCCTCATGGACTGAAGTTCCTGAAGCCGGTGGAGCTCCGTTTACCTCACTGTGCGTCTATGACCCCTGATGGTTGGTCTTTTGCTCTAAAATCCTCCGACTCCTCGTCGGGTACGCTGTCCTCTCTCTGTCCTCCTGGGGGTCTGTGGGCTGGCTTTAACCAAACAGAGAAGTCTGTGGACTCATTTGATGATCACTTCTTCTGTTTGTCATCTTTTCTGCACTTTTTCTTCACACGTTTACCGTTCTGTGACCAGCTATTCATGTCGCAATATTATATTGGTATTCTTAAAGCACAAAATCTATGTTTTATTAACAATATACATGCGAAAATTAGCTTTCAAAACATGTGTGACACATTTCGGTTTCAAAACAGACATGTAGTAAAGAGTGACAGGAGCTATGCAGTCTGTAAAATCTGCAGCAGAAGAGTCAAAGATTCAGGCAACACAGCAAACATGTGGCTTGTTACCATGACAACGTAGCATTAAAGGCTAATTTTAGCATAAAGAGAATTTATTCTGCTCATTGGAGCTGAAGAGAATAACTTTTCTGTTCAGCTGCAGCAGGATTTCAGCAATTAAAATGATAAATATCGCTCGTAGTATCGTTGACCCTGTATATCTTATTGCCAATACACACCCCTACTCTGATTGGTTACCTAGGTTACCTGTGGGTCATCTCAGACACTTTGATCCTGTTGAAACATTTTTCCTGTCAGCCAATTGGAGTCGAGGTGGTTCTGAAACCTGATCATTTCTGATCTTCTTAAACGTCTCTTTGTGTTTTAAAGATCAGACTCTGATAAATCTGATCTTATAATAAAACAGGAGTTTTACTGGTATTTTAACACCCGGTGGAGATTCTCTTACTCAGCTTGGGTTCATATCTATGCTAATCTCTTTTACAAATACATCCAGAGTTCTCGGTTTCACTCTAATCCTCACGCTGTGTTCAAGGTACCTCGGAAGTTAGAACTTTGATCTGGGAATGACGTCATGTCCAACGTATCCATGTTCCAGCTCGATGTAGTTCAGTGCTGTGTGGTGATTTAATGAGACACAAACTGACTAAAGAAAATAATCGTTTATTACTGCGAGGTTGGTCAAGAACTGACTGATTTATGAGGAATCCAGTTGATTTTTCCTATCTGTAACCTCAGAATCTCAAACTTCCACGTGCTAATGAACACATCGTTGATACCTGAATACCTTGTACATGAATTCATGATGAAATCTGCATCAGTCGGTGTGTCATCACACGAGAGAGGATGTTTGTTTTGTGTTTTAAAGCTGACCACGGGTCTCTGTCCTCACAGGTGATCCAAAAACCTGGCAGAACAAATCTCTCCCTGGAGATCCGAACTACCTGGTGGGTGCAAACTGTGTGTCTGTGCTCATTGACCACTTCTGAAGAGGGCGACAGCTGGCCTGTTACTGAATGTGATGACCGGGGGGGGGGACCTCCCTTTGCCCCCGCTGTGCGGCGCACACCGCTCAATGAAGTATGAACTCCATCCTCTCACGTTGTTTACTGTGCCCAAAATTTAAAGGAAAAAAAAAAAGAACACACACTCTTTCTCACACACACACGAGGAGAGTCGGAGGAGTTCAGCGTCCCACAAGGCTGGACTCCGGTTCCTTCCTGTCATACTGGTTTTTGTTTTCGGTGCTTTCGAGGCTTGCAAAAAAAAAAGAGTAAAAAAAGAACCTTAAAAGAAGTAATTTAAATAAAAGGACTGAAGTTGGAATGCATGACCAGTGCCACAGACTGGGAGTCCGATTTTGACATTTTTAGCAAATTTTTGTAAAAGGTTAGAGCAGTGCAAGAAAAAAAGGAGAATTTTGGAAACTTATTTAATATTGCAATGAGATTTTTGTGTACTGTAGAAGAAAAAAAACACTCACAAACAGCAAAGTTTGTATATGCAAAACTTTTGTTTGTGAGGTCAGCGGTCATGCGTTTGACTCGTGAAGGATCTGAGGACTTCCTGAGTCCGATTCATGAAGGAAACCATTAGAAAACAGTGAAGACTGAAGGTTAAGTATTAGCATCAGGACAGCGCTCTCTGGTTAAACTGCTGTTTTGTAGAAACGTTTTATCGTAGATAAATATACTGACTTGATTTTACAAACTCCTGCTGTCTAGAGATCTATGCATGTGCTATGACTCAGGTCCAGAAGCCTGCTACTACTAAGTTCAACACATGAAAACCCCATCGTACACTGCAAGCAGTGATGCCTTATCTGCATATTAACTTTTCAGTGAACCTTTCAAACATCGGATCCTTGAGTTGTAACGATCACTACGGAGGGAGAAGTCGTCTCTGCATTTCCTCACCAACAGTGAACTCGGATTTTAGCACACGAGAACAATTGGGGCTGATGAAAAACGGTATGCTTTGTTTTACTGCTATGCATATGAAGTCTGAGGAAATGACACAAAGCTAGAAGACGTTTAAAATTGTGGCTGTACATACTGCTAGCATATGGCCTTGGTTCTCTGTAAATGAACTTTTGTACATCTTTGTTATTTTGTATAAAAGAGAAAACCTTTGTTAAAAAGAGGAAGTGGTTACATTGGTTATGTTTGTATTCTGGTTAAACCCCTGAGCCTTGGAACTGACATAAGCAGTAATAAGTCCGACTTTTCTACCAACATATACACACAGACAGACAGATAAACTACTTAAGGCATTTTTAACTGTCAGAAAACTTTTTATTCTTATTTACAAACTAGAGAAGTGCTTGGTTTAACTGATTTTAAAAGATGTACTTGAGGGGGGCTGCTGGGAAGCGTGGTCCCTTCCTTTATTTGTGATACTGGATGCTGTATTGTGTGCCCTGAAATGTATTTTTGTACTAATAGACAATTTATTATGGCACATCGGTACTATTTTTCTTTTGATATGATAACAGCTTCAACCCAACACTAGTTTGATTTTCCTGTGTGGCTGACGGTCTTTTATTTATTTTGATTTGACTTTGGTTCTGTTTTGGTTTTTCTTTTCTTTGCAACACATTTCTAAGTATACCACTGTATTACTAAATAAATTCATTTATAAAGTAAATGTTATCGGAATGGAGTTTTGTGGGTGTGAGGCTTCCTTTTCATGTTTAAAGGCACACTATGTAACTTTTCCCAATTTTTTTTTCTTTGATCCAGTCTGAGCTAATCTGACCCTTTACAGGTTAATGACTCAGCCCCATCTGCTGCTTGGATCCAGAATACCACGTTTGTAACTTCTGAGTCTCTGGTCCGGTGTCCTGAAGTCTCACAAAGTCACGTATCTCACGAGGGTTAGGCTAACCCAATGTGGCTAGCTGTTATGCTAGCTCCGGAGTGTTTTTAGCTCATGATTCCTGATTTTTTCCCATCTCTCCCTGCTTGAACACAGCTGATTTCTTTGAATGAGTGATGAACCGCTCCAGCAGAAAGCAGTGAAGGCTGAGGAGACATTTAACAGGTAGATTTAGGGTTTTCTGAGCAGAAACTAAGCTAATGTTTTTATGACCGTGACTGAAAACGGACACTAGGGGGTGCTAAAAACAAGCAAAACTACATAAGCCACGTTTCCACTATCGGAACTTCAGGGTAAATCCTAGAGGGTGAAATTGACCAGGACAATCAGCTGGCTCACTCCGTGTTTCCATTACAGCTCCACCTTTCTGGAACTTTTGTCAGACGTCAGCATCGACGTCACTGACGAGCGTAAAGGCGCCAACAGACAAAGAAGCGGTGAATAATAAATAGATCAACAATGGACGAAGAAGCGATGGTTGCGGCGTATTTCGCCGTTTTTATACATCGTGATGGAGTGCTGAACAGAAGGACGAGTATACTTCATGACGAACTAATTCAACCTCGAAGACACGGTCATTTTGCAAGCTCCGACAACAACACTGGTCATTTATCTCGGCACCGTGTGCGTTCATCATTTTCCTTCATCCCACAACCAATCAGCACGAGTTAACCACATTTATCACTCCGCGAGTCTATCGGGCCGATCCGAGTAGCTGCCCCTGATCAGAGACTCCGTTGGTCCCTGAAGACGGCCCTCTTGAAATGTCCCGCATCAATGGAAACGGTCGCTCGCCGCAAAGTTCCGATAGTGGAAACGGGCCTATTGTGTGCCTTTAAAGGCATACTCAGTAGCCAGGTAAACAATGTAGCTTTTAATGTTTTTTTTAAAGCCTCTTAACAACGTTCCAACATAGTATAGCCATAAATATATTGTGGAGATTAAAAAAAACCTGAAAGAAATCAAAGTAGTTGTCCCGCAGTTCTCTAAAAACTTCAGCCAATCCTATCGTTCGGACCGAACGATAGGATTGGACAGTCCAGCTGTCTGTCTGCCGCATTTCCTCACTGCTTGGATTCACCAATAATCCGCCCGGACACATTTTCCGTCTGAACATCCCGGAAGTGAAAGGAGGACAGAATTAGCCGGTGGTCAGTGCTTTCATTTAAAGATAAAAATACCAGAGTCCCCCCAAAAAAAACCTTTTCAGCTAGCAGAGAACTAAAAACGTTTGGAGGTGAAAAGAGGAAAAGCTGGGGGAACGTTTCTACGGCTGGAGTTAGACTCTGCTTTGTTATCGTCGCAAAACGGAGTCCCATGTCCGCGGGAAGGCTGGCGTACCGATTATACCCGACGGGAGGGGTGAGTGCTCCGAGTCGTGTTTCTGTAAACTAGCTAGCGAGACCTAGCTTGTTTACCTGGCTACTGAGTATGGCTTTAAGTCTGCTCGCAAACCCTTTGTGGTTTTTGAAGTTCTTTTCTTTTCCTCACTCCTCAAAGATAGAACCCGTCTTCCATTTCATTGGATTTTTTTTTTGTGTGTGTCTGGTAGAAGTACTTTGTATCAGTAAGTACTCAGATCCAAGTATCGGTATATCGATTTGAACAAAGTGGTATCGCCGCATCCCTAGTTATAACCAACAGTTAAACCTTATTAATCCCAGAGGACCATTAATGTGTGCTTCACACACTGGGCTAACTAAACTTTGACCACTGATGAGTTAAAATAGCTCGGTACCGTCTGCATTTTGCTTACATTTGGTTTAATGATGAACAATAAGCTTCAAGCTGCTCTTTTAGAGACCAGGTTCTCCTTCGTTTACCTTCAGTTTCATGATGCTTCACTGTAAGACCTCAGGTTCTCTTTGACTTCAGCCCAAATAAATCCATGTGTTTGTTTTGGTTCTGACCAATCAGAGAGATTTTTATCATCTTGCTGACTTTTTTTTTTAATGTAGTGGTTAAATCCAACCTTTAGTTTGGTTAAACTGAAGGAATAACGTCTGTTGTTTTAAACCACTTTTATTTATACCGTTTTAGAAGCCTCTAGTTTTTTCTCTACTAAATAAAACTGGTTTGGTTCCAGTTCCAGCTAAAGTCTCCGTTTATCTAAAACAAAAACCAGTTCTCACCCCTGAACAGAAGCTCTTTAAAAGCTTCAAGGTTTTGGTAAATCGCTGAATTACATTCTTGAGTCAGAACAAGAATTTAAGGCATGCAGCTAGGAGGCGTTTATGTGACACTTCTCTTCGTTCCCAGCTGGTGATCTGAAGCATTCTCTGATTTATTAAACATCTCACAGGACAGAGAATAAATCAAACCTATAAGTTTAATGCATCCGACATTAAAAACCCCAAAGAGTCAGAGAAGTCACATTTTTTATTAAAAGAATGATTTAAAATAAAGCAGCCTGAGTTTAAAACAGTGTAGATGTTCACAGTAGAGTTAAAGTCTGAGTCTGTCCCTGAGATTAGTTGATTGTTAAGGTCCAGGAAGGAGCCGTTGTGTCTTCGATTAAAGAAAGCATTCACCTCAGACTTCACTTTGTGTTAGAGTTTGATTTCCCTCGACGCGATGGAGCTGTAGATCTCGTCGGTCAGAGGAACGTAAGTCTTTCTGTCAGAATCCAGGAAGTATACTGGATCTTTAATGAACGCTGGGTTGAAGCCCTCCTCCACCAGCTTCACCTTCTTCATCTTGAACGTTCCCGTCATCTCCAGGCAGGGCTGAAAAAAAAAAACAAGAATATTCAAGTTCTGCAGGAAACCTGAGAAGAAAAGTGCATCTGCAGAAAATAGTATTTAGAGCAGACATATTTTAGGAATTCAGGGTTTTTTTGTGCATAAAAACAACCATAACAATACTACCTTAAATTTAACTATCACAAGACCAAGGGACACTTTATAGAAAGACCAATAAGAGCAGAAATGCTAACGAGAGCCTGGAGTGGAGGTTTAGTAGCGTGATTCCTGTAAACATCAGCAGAGAGTTGTGTCTTCAGGTTAGTCTGGAGAAGAGTGAGCAGATCGGTGTGGGTGGGGTTCATTAATGAGCTGTGAGACAGACAGGTGAGACGCTGGACTCCGCTGGGATCCAGGGGACTCCAGCCATCAGGGCTTTTCCCCAAACTGGACTTTTACTAACAGCGGTCCATAAAGGAGGTCAGGAAAACGTGGATTTCTGGCAGGAATCTGGAGGTGTTTTTAATTTTTAAATGTGTTATTGGCACAGGAAGGAAATGAAGCAAGTGTTGGACAATTTGACCAAGAGGACGCAGGCAGATGATGGTAGATGGTCTTTATTAGGGATGCACTTTTTTCAAAACCGATCCGATACTTAAATCTGAGTTCTCGCCGATACCGAGTACCAATACTGATACTAATGCATAAAAAATGCAACAAATTGGAATACAGGTTTTATTTTTTCTTCTCTGCTTTTTACAGCAAATAACTGAGTTAGATTAAAATAAAATAAGATTAATAAAAATGCTGACAAAACTAAAATATAAGGTGAAAAATAACCATTTTCTGTGATTTCACAGTGAAATTGCAGTTTTCCACATTTTAACCAAATAAAATGAACTGTTTGGCACCATCTCCAGCTCTCAACCCACACTGTTCCTCTTTAGCTCAATAGCTCCCCCTAGTGTTCAATATAGGAAACTACAACAGAAATCACAAGTCACAGACAGTGAAGCCACTGGTATCGGTTCCTGGTATCGGTTAAAATTACCTGATACCAGTATCAGTATCGGTGCATCCCTAGTCTTTATGCTGCCCTGGTGGTAGACTGCCATACACCAGGTACCACCAGACCCTCCATCCACCACCAGCAGGCAAGGTGGACAAAACTTCTTCCTCAAGGACACGAGGACCCAACTGGTGTCAAACCAACAGCCCTCTGGTTGCCAGATGGCTGCTCTACCTACTGAGGATGAAGAGGGGACCAAACACACAGCCTTGAGGCGTTTAGAAGAAGAACTGAAACCAGACTGGACTGGTGACGGTGGGAAAAACCAAAAGGAGAAAATTCTAGAAGATGAAAGGATCTCTAAAGCTACGGGTTGTCCCATGAGTTTTGTACCATTTATGCATCCTGTGGAAACATCTTGTTTCTGTATTTCTACCTTTAACCAGGTCTTACTGGTATCTGAGAGGTCTCAGAGCTCGAGGCTAAGGACTCTAGAAAACCCAGTGTCTGAGGAGTCCAGACTCCCTGAAAGAACAATTCTCATCAAACAGATTCAGGTTAGTGTGGCGAGGATCTTACCTGTAAATACATAAAAACGAACACAGCTCCATCTAAACCTCCATCCTGTTACTGTCACACTCGGCTCTGCAGCCTCAATGCGACAGCATTCATCAACCAGAGAGAACAGCTGCCCGAGTCCTCATTCACTTCATCACGGCGCTCCTTAAATCACCGAGCAGCTCCCAGTGTGTCAAAGGAGAGGTTTTTAAATCCATCGACTCGTCGATGAAGCACCGACGGTCTAAATACAAATCATCTGAAGCCGTCGGCTCACAGCTGAGACGACTTACTGCCTTCCCAGGGTTCGGACTAAAGTCCGCTGCCTTCATGACTACATTTATTTATCCAATATGTAACAAAAACCTTTGAAAACTTAAATCTTGTGCAGATATTTTCTTGTACCTGAACTCGAATGAATCTGGGTCTTGCGTAAGCTGGGAGGTAGTTGACAACCTGATTGAAAACGTCGGCGCAGTTGAAGTTTTGTCCTTCTCTCAAAGTGACGGCCGCCATGCCGATCCGCCCCTCGTGACCTGCGATTAAAACACAACTGAAATCTGAATCTGGGTCTTGTTTTTCCACATAACCACAAAAACTAAAGTAAAAAACCAGAAAGAAAACGGGTTGAGTTTGGTTTTATAAGTAAGTAAAGTTTATGTATACAGCGCCTTTCACAGAGATCCAGCACAAAGCGCTTTACAACATAAAATAAAAAGCACAGCTGCTGTTTTGACCTTCGATTTGAACGCCGTAAACGTTTGCCTCTAAGATGCACGGAGCCATCACGAGAACGTCTGCGACCTCGGAGGTGGCCACGTTCTCACCTTTCCATCTGTAGAACAACAGAAACACCTCAGAGAGTCAGAAGGTTGTGAATGTTTTGTAGCTCCTCTCAGAACTCATTTATACTTTCATTACATGCAGAGTGAAATATTTACAGCCTTTATTTCTTATAACTTTGATGATTACGGTTTACAGATGATGAAAACTTCAAATTCAGTGTCTCAGAAGTTCGGATATTCCATAAAATCAATTAAAAAATATTATTTGAGGATAAATATCAGGCTTTTAGTACTTAGTCGGACCTCCTCCTGCATGAACGGTGGCGTGGAGGAGGAGATTTAATTTACTTCTGTTCCCTTCTCCTACAAATAAAGGAAAACTGTATATTTAATGAGAGAAAAACAGGGCGACTTACCTGAACGTGTCACCGACTCGATCCTGAAAATACACAAAGTTGTCCTGATCGAACCGCAGCAGATCGCCGGTGTTGAAGTACAGGTCGCCCTTTTTTAACACGTCACAAAGTCTCTTCTTCTCCGTCTGCTGCTTGTTGCCGGCGTAGCCGATGAACGGAGACCTCTGAGTTATCTTTCCTACTAGAAGTCCTGTTTCGCCTGAGCAACACGGAAAAGAGCGAGAATCAGAGTCCGAACGAGAGCATCTGATGGGCAAAATAAACGTGAAGTCCAGGTGAATCGGAGGTTTGGAGACTCACCTGTGCTGACCTCGATGCACAGACCCTCAGAGTTCCTGACAGGCTCCTCCTTCTCGATGTCAAACTTGATCAGCTTGAAGGGGAAGAACCACTGGGACAGACAGGAAGTATTTAGACTGAAGACTCGGTCAGGTGTTTGATTCCGACTCAGTGTCGTTTAATAAATCAGGATCCGAGTCGTTTAACGAGACGTCGGTTAAGACGAGGTTAAAAACGATGATATGAGTTGGTCGATAAGTCAAACTCGAGATGATTTTGAGCGCATCTCTAATGGCCGGTCTGAAGCTCAAGAATCAGATTGTTTTTCCAGTCTGTGAACACACCGTCGATAAGCACCGGTAACTTTTTTCTTCCAAAATCATAATTTTCTAGTTACTCAGAAGTTTTAAATGATGTCAGAAACGGATCTGAGATGATGTCAGAGACGAGAACCAGAACTCATCGGCCCTCAAGTCGCACAGCTCTAATGAGCTTTGATTACATCATTTTATTTTGGCGTCTGATCCAACCCTGATCCTCGACAACTCTATCTGACATGCTTTAGAGGTTTTCCTGCTCAGTCATCATCTTTTCATCACGTCCTGGAGTTCTGTAGCAGCCTGAAGCAGAGAAACATCTAGAACATGCAGGACGGACCAGGGTCGGACGCCATCGTTTTAAGAAGTCAGTTTCTTTAATAAAACTGAGTCTAAAGTGGTTGAAAACCTGCAGATAAACTAGTTTATGTGAGACGCTCTACACAGAGCCGTTAACCGTTTGTTAAATTGTGTTTTCTGGTGACTAAATCCAGAATCAGAATCCTGTGACTGCTTGGATGAGAATTCCTGAGGATTAGCGCTGAAACCCCTGAAAGCGTCTAGTCTGTGAGGTCAGGTCAGGTCAGGCTGGAGCAGCGAGGGACATGAATCTGGTTCCTACCTTGTGCACAAAGTTAATCCTCCCCACCGCTCCGGTCCTGGAGGTGTAGTTGATGAAGCCGATGTTTCCCTCGGTGGCAGCGTACAGCTCTCTGACTTTGATGTCCCCGAATCGATTCAGAAACTCGGTCCAGACGTCGCTCCGGACTCCGTTGCCGATGGCGATTCTCACTTTGTGATTCTTCTCGTTTTCTTTCTGCAAACAGATGCACTTTAACGAGACGTGTGCACAAGCAGTTAAACGCCGGATGGATGCAGATTGTTCACCTTGGGCGAGTTGCAGAGATAACGCAGCGTTTCACCGATGTACTGCATCACCGTCACGTCGTACTTCCTGCAGTCGTCCCAGAACTGAGAGGCAGAAAACTTCCTCCTCAGGACGACGGTCATACCTGCAAGTCACAGAGCATGACTAGAGCTGCTGGCGAGACCTGTTAGGACTGATGAGGGTTAACGGGATCCCTGCCTCTCTCGATGGCTCCGGTAATCCCGATGAGGAAGCCCGCGCTGTGATAGAGCGGCAGGTTGATGTAGAAGACGTCCTCTGCTGTAGATCCACATGCTGCCTGGACGAAGGAGGCGGCCCAAACCCGCTCGTGGGTCACGACGGCTGCTTTAGGCAAACCTTTATGAACAAAGAACTTTAAATAAACACTCTGATCTGCATCTTCTACGGTCTTTAAAGACACTAGCTGGTGTGGATGACCGGGTTGTTCGGCTGGCTGCTCAGGCAGACGATACCTGCTCAGTCAGCAAGCAGCTAGCTGGTGGACATGATGGAGAATTTAGCAGCTAAAGAGCCAGAAATGATCAGCAGGAAGTGATGCAGCAGTGGATCGCTGCTCCACAGCTGCAGCAACAAACTCAGTCAGATTTAATGTTTAGATCGTTTTTATGTTTTACTCTAAAGAGTTAAACGTAGCGCCGACAGACGTGTGGTTTATTTGTGTTCATCGTGGCTGCAGCTGCTGAGGAAAACAAGCTGCTACCTGGTTCTGGTTGACCGAGTGAACTTTGACTCCAGATAAAACTCAGACGTTCAGACAGAAGCTTATCCAAAATAAACACGTGGTTTTAAACATACTAACACATAATAAACACGTGGTTTTAAACATACTAACACATAATAAACACGTGGTTTTAAACATACTAACACATAATAAACACGTGGTTTTAAACATACGGACACATTTAACACAGAGAAATGTTTGTCCTCATTTAGTATTTCTATAAGTTACAACCAGTGTAATTTATAAAGGACTTTTAAAGTCATTTTTATTATATTTGTTGTATCATGATGTATTCTTCTGAGACTAAACATCAAAGGTAACATTTGAATGTTTTATATGAAAATTACAGGATACAGCATCTTTAAAAATCAGTTCTAAAACCTGATCAGAAAAACTAGAGACAAATAACTCTTAATAGAGCAAGTGAACATATTTAATCAGCTGCTTTAAATTAGATATGCAGCCTCAACCTGAAACTTTTACAAAAATGTTTTAAAAATCAAAGATCGTAGAAAAATAAACTTTTTTATAATTAAAAAGTAAAAAGTGCAAACATTCAAAACAGGAAAATAAAAAAATCTAAATGAAATGAGTTCAAAATAAAACAAAACTGGTGTTTAAAAGTTAAAAAGTAAAAATGTTTTTAAAAAAGGATAAAAAAAATGTAAAAACACAAACCAGAAAATAAAAAGTACATTTACAAAAGTTACCAAAATAAAAACTGTGGTTCTGACTGTAGTGTACCTGTGGTTCTGACTGTAGTGTACCTGTGGTTCTGACTGTAGTCTACCTGTGGTTCTGACTGTAGTCTACCTGTGGTTCTGACTGTAGTCTACCTGTGGTTCTGACTGTAGTCTACCTGTGGTTCTGACTGTAGTGTACCTGTGGTTCTGACTGTAGTCTACCTGTGGTTCTGACTGTAGCTTACCTGTGGTTCTGACTGTAGCGTACCTGTGGTTCCTGACTGTAGTCTACCTGTGGTTCTGACTGTAGTCTACCTGTGGTTCTGACTGTAGCGTACCTGTGGTTCTGACTGTAGCGTACCTGTGGTTCTGACTGTAGTCTACCTGTGGTTCCTGACTGTAGTCTACCTGTGGTTCTGACTGTAGTCTACCTGTGGTTCCTGACTGTAGTCTACCTGTGGTTCTGACTGTAGTGTACCTGTGGTTCTGACTGTAGTGTACCTGTGGTTCTGACTGTAGTGTACCTGTGGTTCTGACTGTAGTCTACCTGTGGTTCTGACTGTAGTGTACCTGTGGTTCTGACTGTAGTCTACCTGTGGTTCTGACTGTAGTCTACCTGTGGTTCTGACTGTAGTGTACCTGTGGTTCTGACTGTAGTCTACCTGTGGTTCTGACTGTAGTCTACCTGTGGTTCTGACTGTAGCGTACCTGTGGTTCTGACTGTAGTCTACCTGTGGTTCTGACTGTAGTCTACCTGTGGTTCTGACTGTAGCGTACCTGTGGTTCTGACTGTAGTCTACCTGTGGTTCTGACTGTAGTCTACCTGTGGTTCTGACTGTAGTCTACCTGTGGTTCCTGACTGTAGTGTACCTGTGGTTCTGACTGTAGTGTACCTGTGGTTCTGACTGTAGTCTACCTGTGGTTCCTGACGTGTAGATGTAGAGAGCGATGCTCCTGATGTGGATGTTGGACCTCAGGTCCGGGGACAGCGGCTCGTCTGAGGCCTTATCGATCTCGTCGGACAAACAGTGGATGTCTTGCACGCTGCAGCTGTCAGACAGCAGATAGACGCTGATATTCTGCTCCCTCAGCGTTGGCAGCACCTCCACCACAGCATCCTGCAGCTCTGCAAACACAGCAGAGGGTTCAACCTTCACACACAGAGCCAGGGAGCGGTGTTGAGCAACGCTGCACGTGTCGGCATTTATCATGTTATCGGACCCGGCAGCAGGTCCAGGATCATATGGACACATTTCTCAGGAAAGACACTAAACTGAAGCAGAGTAATGAAAGTCTTTAGATAAAATTCACAGAACTGAATGTGATGAAAAGCTTTAGATCAGCACTCTACCATAAACCCCTCTCACTGAGTGGGTGGTGCTGCTGGTTGTTAAAGGTAATCAGAGTAAACCTGGTTTATTCTTTTATGGTTTTAGTCTCAGATTTAATCATTTACATTCTCTGAGCTCAGGTTTTGTTAATGACACAATAATTGAACTAAGACAAACCTAAACAGTCTGAAATGATGATCTGATACAATTTAACTGTAAAAAAGATGTTTGAGTATTTAGAGTGGTGAAAGAAGAGGAATAGAGACAAAGTTTAATGACTTTTAGTGACAGATCTGTCTGATCCTTCAGCTAAACGTGTCACATGATCCAATAAGGGACTAAAACTTTACTTTAGTGGTTTAAAAACATCAAAATCTAGCCGTTGACAGTCTACGATGCTGTTTTTAGATCAAACGGTTTTATTTACTAAAGGGAAATCCAGGTCCTGTGAGGAAAAGGACCCGTCCTCCCTGTTAAATCCTGGTTTTATTGTGATTAAAAACCCTGTGCAGCTGAGTTCAGGTCCACACAGATCTGATTACCATCAGACCTAGAATTAGAGAACCCGTCTGACATGAAGCAGGATAAAAGATCAAGACATCATGTCCCGCTGTAAAGAAACTCAGGAACAAAAGAACACCTGAATTACTGCAGGCCTCACCTGATAGGGCTAAGGTCAAAGGTCGTGTCATAAAAGTACAAGCTGCTGATTGGGTTTAGGAGTCGGTTGGATGAATTGAAACCAGACTAAAGTTAAATGATTATCCTGATAAACAGACCTCACCTTGTGCATCAGATCACTTAATGCACAGAAAACTACTCAGTCATTAGATCTGAACACGTGACCTCTGGAGAAGCAACGTAAAGGTTTAATCAAGCTGCTGGTTCCATAATGACCTGCAGAGATGAGGAGGACTTTGGCTCCACAGCAGGAGAAACAGTGCAGCAGAGACCTGGACCTGATGTTGAAGTTGAGCAGAGCCGCCGGGCAGCCCAGCTTGGCCAAACCGAGCCAGACCCACACGAACCTGGGCTCGTTGGGCAGGAAGAGAGCCACGGTGTCCCCCTCCTTGAGCCGGGCCTCGGCCTGCAGGGCCCGGGCCACCTTGGAGCTCTGTCTGTCCACCTCCTCATAAGAGTGGGCTCGACCCTCAAAGTGGATGAAGACCTTGTCGGGGTGAGTCCTCACCGCGTCCAGGAAGCAGTCTAGGATGGAGTAGAAGGGTCTGGACTTCCTGTACCGCTGCAGCCTGAAGCCCAGCCGGAGGTTCTTCAGGATGTAGGCGAAGTCCGCTCCGAAGTAGGGACAGAAAGTCCAGATGTAGGAGACCAGCAGCGCGACCAGGCCGGCCACAGCCGTCAGACACACGTCCATGTCGGAGGGACCAGCTGGAGACCAGAGACCAGCTGGAGACCAGAGACCAGAGGAGAAAGTTCAGTCCGAGGGCGGAGCCCCGCAGACCCCGCCTCCAGATCAGCTGGACTCATCAGGACCCAGGCTCTGGGTTGGTCCCGATCCAAACTATGACGAAACAACGTCACCAGAAATATGAGCTGAAGGTAAATGAGCTGTTAGTCCAGAACACGAGATCTGATCAGACAACAACAAATAAACAACAAGAAATAAACAACCACCATCAAACAACAAGAAATAAACAACAAGAAATAAACAACCACCATCAAACAACAACAAATAAACAACCACCATCAAACAACAAGAAATAAACAACCACCATCAAACAACAACAAATAAACAACCACCATCAAACAACAAGAAATAAACAACAAGAAATAAACAACCACCATCAAACAACAACAAATAAACAACCACCATCAAACAACAAGAAATAAACAACCACAATCAAACAACAAGAAATAAACAACCACCATCAAACAACAAGAAATAAACAACAATAAACAACCACCATCAAACAACAACAAATAAACAACCACCATCAAACAACAACAAATAAACAACCACCATCAAACAACAACAAATAAACAACAACAAATAAACAACCACCATCAAACAACAACAAATAAACAACCACCATCAAACAACAAATAAACAACAAGAAATAAACAACCACCATCAAACAACAACAAATAAACAACCACCATCAAACAACAACAAATAAACAACCACCATCAAACAACAAGAAATAAACAAC
>SSNR01000001.1:4792724-4877418 GCA_006937965.1 Callopanchax toddi
AATAAACAACCACCATCAAACAACAACAAATAAACAACCACCATCAAACAACAACAAATAAACAACAACAAATAAACAACCACCATCAAACAACAACAAATAAACAACCACCATCAAACAACAAATAAACAACAACAAATAAACAACCACCATCAAACAACAACAAATAAACAACCACCATCAAACAACAACAAATAAACAACCACCATCAAACAACAACAAATAAACAACCACCATCAAACAACAACAAATAAACAACAAGAAATAAACAACCACCATCAAACAACAAGAAATAAACAACAAGAAATAAACAACCACCATCAAACAACAACAAATAAACAACCACCATCAAAACAACAACAAATAAACAACCACCATCAAACAACAAGAAATAAACAACAAGAAATAAACAACCACCATCAAACAACAACAAATAAACAACCACCATCAAACAACAACAAATAAACAACCACTATCAAACAACAACAAATAAACAACAAGAAATAAACAACCACCATCAAACAACAACGAAATAAACAACAACCATCAAACAACAACGAAATAAACAACAACCATCAAACAACAACAAATAAACAACAACCATCAAACAACAACAAATAAACAACAACCATCAAACAACAACAAATAAACAACAACAAATAAACAACAACAAATAAACAACAAGAAATAAACAACCACCATCAAATAAACAACGTCACCAGAAATATGAGCTGAAGGTAAAGGAGCTGTTAGTCCAGAACACGAGATCTGATCAGACAACAACAAATAAACAACAAGAAATAAACAACCACCATCAAACAACAACAAATAAACAACCACCATCAAACAACAACAAATAACAAGAAATTAAACAACAACAACAAAATAAACAACAACCATCAGACAACAACAAATAAACAACAACCATCAAACAACAACAAATAAACAACAACCATCAAACAACAACAAATAAACAACAACCATCAAACAACAACAAATAACAAGAAATTAAACAACAACAACGAAATAAACAACAACCATCAGACAACAACAAATAAACAACAACCATCAAACAACAACAAATAAACAACCATCAAACAACAACAAATAAACAACAACCATCAAACAACAAATAAACAACCATCAAACAACAACAAATAAACAACAAGAAATTAAACAACAACAACAAATAAACAACAACCATCAAACGAACAACCACAAAACTTTGGAATGACCTTCCTTTAGTTTGACGCTGTGTAGACAGTCTGGACTCCTTTAAAAAGCAGCTGAAGACCCAATTAAAGATTTTGATTTGTAATGATATTTTGTTTGTTTTATTGATTTTATTTGTTTTCTTTTGATCATGTTTGGTTTTGTGAAGCACTTTGTGATTATTTTTCTGTGAAAGGTGCTATAGAAATAAACTTTACTTACTAAAATAAACAACAACCATCAAATAAACAACAATTAAATAAACAACAACAACAAATAAACACCATGAAGAACTAAGAGCAGGACCCAGTCTGGTCTGTGGTGGGTCTGAGTCTGGAACAAGTCCTCATTGTTCAGAAACAACAGCAGCTCCTAACAGCCGATCAGACTGGATCAGAGGACTGGACTGGTCTGGACGAGCTGGAGAGTCTTCCTTTAGCCACAACAACAAACACACAAAATATACACAAAAACATCAACAACACACAAAAACATCAACAAACCCACAAACCCCACACTGACCGACTTTACATCTGAAACAAATAATCTGGTGCTCAGAAACAGAAGAGTTATGGAGGATAAACCAGATTAGTGTGTTGCAGTATTTCATACATGGTCAGACAAAAAAATGATTAAAACACACACAAACACTTACAGGTGAGGAAAACGTAACCTCTACGTTCAGGTTAGACAGACAGCTGGTTTGACTTGACTGAACTGACAGTTTTTATTAAATCAGTTTAGTGAGAGGGTTTTAATATTCTGTTGTTTTTATTCATATTCAGTTGTTTTTATTCATATTCTGTTGTTTTTATTCATATTCTGTTGTTTTTATTCATATTCTGTTGTTTTTTTATTAATATTCTGTTGTTTTTTATTAATATTCTGTTGTTTTTTATTAATATTCTGTTGTTTTTTATTAATATTCTGTTGTTTTTATTAATATTCTGTTTTTTTATTAATATTCTGTTGTTTTTATTAATATTCTGTTGTTTTTATTCATATTCTGTTGTTTTTATTCATATTCTGTTGTTTTTTTATTAATATTCTGTTGTTTTTTATTAATATTCTGTTGTTTTTTATTAATATTCTGTTGTTTTTTTATTAATATTCTGTTGTTTTTTATTAATATTCTGTTGTTTTTTATTAATATTCTGTTGTTTTTATTAATATTCTGTTGTTTTTATTAATATTCTGTTGTTTTTTTATTAATATTCTGTTGTTTTTATTAATATTCTGTTTTTTATTAATATTCTGTTTTTTTATTAATATTCTGTTGTTTTTTATTAATATTCTGTTGTTTTTTATTAATATTCTGTTGTTTTTATTAATATTCTGTTGTTTTTATTAATATTCTGTTTTTTATTAATATTCTGTTGTTTTTTATTAATATTCTGTTGTTTTTATTAATATTCTGTTGTTTTTTTATTAATATTCTGTTGTTTTTATTAATATTCTGTTTTTTTATTAATATTCTGTTTTTTTATTAATATTCTGTTGTTTTTTATTAATATTCTGTTGTTTTTATTAATATTCTGTTGTTTTTATTAATATTCTGTTGTTTTTATTAATATTCTGTTGTTTTTTTATTAATATTCTGTTGTTTTTTATTAATATTCTGTTGTTTTTTATTAATATTCTGTTGTTTTTTATTAATATTCTGTTGTTTTTATTAATATTCTGTTGTTTTTATTAATATTCTGTTGTTTTTAATATTCTGTACCAACATTGTGAGTCATGAACATTTAGTGTCACTGAGAGACAGCTGCCTGTGATGAGTTCAGGAACCAGAACAGAAGGTAGGACATCAGGACCACACGTCACCCTGACCCTAGACAAACAGGACTCCTGGGACAAGACCATCGCAGCACACGTGATCCTGAGACAGGACGATCAGAACAAACAAGTAGAGATACAGAGCAGAACAAGGAGACGGCGAGGGAACCTCCAGGGAGTCCACGTCTCTCCTGACCCGGTTTGAAAAGTAGCCTGTTTTTGTCTTTGTTGTTGTTTTGTAATAAGCATCTCTTACCGGTACTTCAAAGAACCTAATTAGGTTTATGATTTTTTACACAGAATGTTCAACTGATGTCACTTGAAAACTTGTCTGAATATTAAAGTCTCTCACAAACAAACTCTTCTTACTCCCACAATGTTTTAGTACATACACAAGACCTGCATGGATTATAAAAACACATTCATAATTTCAACATGAATCCAGTTTCCGGACCTGAATGCCTGGTGATGCCCTGCTGCATCATGGGCTTTGTAGTTTTGATACTGAATAAATAACAGAATTACAACACAAAGGTCAAATGAATGTTGTAAGTTCATTTCTCAAAAAGAAAATAAGGTGAAAGAATTGATGTAAAAAACAATTAATAAATGAAGATACAAACTTAAGATGTAATTTAATCTGATTATGAAAAATCTGGACAAATTTCAGAGTTTTAAAGACCTTTAATGCCCCTTTAGAAACCCTTGTTTCTGAATTCCTCAGTTCTTTAAATTCCTAACTGGAAGAAGCTGCAGATTAAGGAGCTTGAATGCAGGACAAGAGGACTACTGTTAGTTACTGAAGACATTTAATCTCTTATGATAATATAATCACTCCTGGGAGGAGAGAGATGGGGTCATCTCAGTTTATTTTTTCTTTGGGTTTTGAAGGAAATTCCAAACAAAGGTCAAACATGAAGTTTTAGACGATGTGCTAAAAGGGTTTTCCTTGATATTTAAAGTCACATTACATAAAAACATCCTAAATCCTGATGACTGAAACAATCATGTAAGATGAGTCACCTTCTGCTCAGTCCATCAGGAAACGCTGCACCAGAACCAGGAGAAGCTCATCCAGATCTCTAAAATTACTATCGATCATCTATTTTACACATGAATGCTGAGGTCACTGAATCTTTTGATCTTCCTGTACCAGTCAAAGAATAAAAAACATATGAAGCATCGTATGATCAAACGCTGTTCCAAGCACTAATATGAAGTTGTTTCTTCTAATAACTCGATCCAGTGGACTTTTAAAATAATGTTTAATGCTTCTGTCAGATTCCCTCTCAGCTGAGTCAGGATGAAAACAGAATTATGTGACAAACTTTAAGCGTTTGGGAACATCCAGATGTTTTTTATCACTACGCCGTCTGTCCTAGACCTCCTTTAACTACTGCTGTGTCTGAACTTGAGGGTATAAACTTTTATAGGCTGCAGAACACAAAGATCTGATCTTAAACGGGACGTGAACTCCAGTAAGACTCTCGAACTCTCACCCAGTCTACAGCTAACGCGCACATATATCGGTTAAAGTTTACAACCAGGACACTGACTGTAGCCGACCCATAAAGAGTAAATAAAACGGAGAAAGTGAAGCCAGTTCTCTGAGCTCAGAGTTTAAAGTTTCAGCTGTTCTTTTTAACAGATGAGTGATACGTTCACTCAGGTTAAAGGTAAATGAGTGTTTTATTCTGGGTCTAATTCTGAGCTTTACTGCAACCAGTAAGATGTAAAAAATCTGTTATGTTTATGTGAACTAATTTATTATGGTTTAAATATGATTACAAGACCATCGCAGACAGGTGAGTGAGGAGTGACATTAAGCAGCCCCTTGGTTTTTTGGCTGCTTCTGTCAAACCAAACGTCAGAAACCTTGGTATCATTCTAGATTCTGCATGTCATTAGAGGGACATTCACGAACATTAATCCGTAACTGCTTTTTTCAACTGAGAAATATCTCTAAGATCAGAACTCTAGTGTCTAAAGCAGAACTAGAGATGCTTTTATTTCATCTCGCCTTGATTACGGTAACAGCCTTTTTACATGTTTGAATAAGAAATATCTGTCTCGCCTCCAGTCAGTTCAGAACGCTGCTGCAAGGCTTTTAACCAACACACCAAAGAGTCAGCACATTACTCCAGTTTTAAGATCCCTGCACTGGTTACCAGTGCATTTTAGAATTCATTTTAAACTTTTAGTTTTTACTTTTAAAGCCGTGCGTGGTCAGGTCCCTGTTTATATCTCAGACCTTTTAAAACCCTACAGTCCTCCTCGTAGTCTGAGGTCTACTAGTCAGAGGCTGTTGGAGGTTCCTAGATCACATTTTAAGTCCAGGGGAGATAAATCTTTTAAAGAAGTGGCTCCAAGATTATGGAACGCTTTACCTCCTCCTCTGCGTAGCCTGGATTCTGTTGACTCTTTTAGGAAACAGTTGAAAACTCATTTATTCAGGCTGGCTTTTAACTGATTTTAGGTTGCATGATGTTTTTGTTTTATCAAGTTTTTATTTTGCGTTTTATTATGTTCTTATCAAGTTTTATCCTTTGTGTTTTTATAATTGTTTTTATTGTAAAGCACTTTGTGGCCATTGGCCTGAGAAAAGTGCTATACAAATAAAGTTATTATTATTATTATTACACGTCAATAAAAAAAATGTAAATTATTTAAAAAAAGAAAGAAAATGTAAAAAAAAAAACCTTTCTGGTGATCCAAGCAGCACTGATTTTATCAAATGTTTGATTGTTTTTGCAGAAACTGAATGAATTATTACTCACCGTCTGCAGATTGTGTCTCTGTGTCAGAAAAAATCTCAAACTGCAGAAATCAAGGGTTAGGAAAAAAAAAAGCAAAGTGTCGTTTCTCAGCGTTATAAAAACATCTGTCTGTGACAACAATGTAACTGCTTTAGATTTCACCACAGAGACAATAAATATGATGATTGATCAGCAGGATACCATCAAATCATTTAAAATGATTGTTTATTGAAAACCTCCCAGCTGCCATCACTTTGCTGTTTATTTATGAACATAAAACATTTAAGGTTTCTCTCATTTATCTTATGAATCATGACAGAATTTATTATTATTGAATGGTAAATTTAATGTTAACTGTATTTCATCCTATTGAAAATTCAGCTAGAAAACTTTCCGTTCTCATTGTTCGATTTCAGTTTAACGATTAGATTAAATCCAGTTTCTGGGTCCTGATGAACAGAATACTGGAGCAGACTGACCGAACCACGTTGTTCTAGTGAGCCGAGCGAGGAGCAAAGTTCTGACAACTGAAACTTCAATGTTGATTGGAATTTTCAATAGGATGAAATGCAGTTTCAAATCAGTCCAAATACATCAGATTTAAAATAATCAGATTCCATTTTTAAAAGCGTTTATTCAAGCTGAGCAGTACAAATTCAAATATAACTATAATAATATATAAGTTTCTGATGGCACAAGGTTCTGTCAACACACACTGAGTGGGATTGTTCATAATGTCATTTTAATGATATTATTTCTCAACACTTCGTGGTTTTCAGTTCCTCCCTGTAATTATTTTTTAACACATTGTAACCATATCTGACTAATATTAAACTGGATTTTCTTTAAACAGATTTAAACAAACGAGATTATACAGTTTTGCTTGTTTTTAGCTCCCCCTAGTGTCTATTTTAAATCACTGTCGTAAAAACGTTAGCATAGTTTCTGCTCAGAAAGCCCTAAATCTACCTGTTGAAACGTCTCCTCAGCCTTCACTGCTTTCTACAGGAGCGGTTCATCACTCATTCAAAGAAATCAGCTGTGTTCAAGCAGGGAGAGATGGGAAAAAAATCAGGAATCATGAGCTAAAAACACTCCGGAGCTAGCATAACAGCTAGCCACATTGGGTTAGCCTAACCCTCGTGAGATACGTGACTTTGTGAGACTTCAGGGCACCGGACCAGAGACTCAGAAGTTACAAACGTGGTATTCTGGATCCAAGCAGCAGATGGGGCTGAGGGACTTTTATTAATCTGTAAAGAGTCAGATTAGCACAGACTGGATCAAGGAGGAGTTTTAAAAAGATGAAAAAGTTACATAGTGTGACTTTAATTGACTCATAACTGGAGAAACAAAAATCATTCATTTCTTTATTCTACTAAAATTTACGTGGATGAATATTTTTTGGACTAAAACAGAATTCGTGTTTTCTTCCAATAAGCCCATTATGCTGATTTATTAACGCACATCTGACGATATCACATGAAGTTAGAAAGCAGCTCATTTCAAGCTTATTTACCGAATTCGAGCTCAAAACAGATCTCCTTTAAACAGCAACGTTTGACATCCATCACACATCCAGCTTTTGCTCAAAACATCAGTTAAACAAGAGCAAATCAGGATTTAGGACTAACGGAAGGCAGAAACGATGGAAACCCTGAGTAATGGTCAACATGAATTGCTGACAGCAGGAAAAAATGGCCTTTTGGTTTCACAGTTTATCAAAGAAATGTGCGTACGAGTACCCCTCTGGATGGCGGCGATGAATCCAAAGAAGCAGGCGTAGCGATGGAGAGGGAGGCGGTCGTAAATCCCGTCATAGAGCTCCGACTGAAGCTCAGCGATGAGTAGAAGCTCCTCCGTCTGGGATGAGGGATCTCCGCTGCTGCAGGACGACCTGCTGGAGAAACGCCAGAGGTTGAGCTCACCTGCGGACCCCAAAGCACCTGAAACTTAACGTATCTCACCTGCTGTCCTGTGTGTGGAGGCAAACCCTGACTGACCGACTGGAAAGAAACCTGGAGATTTTTGACTTGTTTGAAAGTCAAGATTTTAAAAGCAAACTTTAAGAAATAAAAAAAAAAACTTTGTTAAAAGTTTGTAACAACATGAGATTTATTAAAATTCCAAGAAATATATACATATATAAATAAAAACACATGTATGTTCTATGCGCTGCACATATCACTAAACTGGTATTTAACAATAAAAAAGACAAAGGCACTTAAACGTCAGTTATTACAGATTTACAACAACTTCAAGAAGCAGGACGTTTTTCTCTTTGTGAGAATAATCTGCTGTTCCTGAAAAAACAACAACAAACGGCAACGAACAATGACGACCTGAATGAGCAGTTCTAATGTTTCTGCTTTAACTCTGCACTTTACTTTAGGTAAAAATGATAAATATAAAGCTTTTCAGACAAACACGGATTGGCCGGTGCAAAAAAACCCTCTGAATTTGTATTCATTAGCTCAAATTACAGCAGTAGTTTCACGCTTTGAGGAAAGTTGTTTACCCTCTTTCTATTTGAGACTCTGACAAAAGGATCAGAGCTAAAATGAATCCAGAGTCAGCAGAGTGGTTAAAACAGGCAGCAAAGTTCACATTAATCAATAACTAACCAGATCTAGCTCCTTTCATCACTCTGGCTTTGTGCTGAGTGTTTTAGCCGTTTTTACCCACTTTGTCTCATTTCCAGAGGTAGCTGGTGATTCATAAAAACATAAAGGGGAAAAAACGTCATCTTTTCATTTTAGTGACCCAAAAAAGCAAAGAAGCATTTTGAAATAAACCAAACTGTTGTGTAAACGGCAGACTCCACAGAGCCGTGAAGGTAAATGTAAACATAAAACACTCTAATAAAGGCACAAGCCTACTTGAAATGCTGACCTGACCCTACCTCACCTCCTACCTGTCCCTTCTGCTGGTAGAACGGACTGTCGAAGCCGCTGTCCTGCTGTCTCAGCTCAGAGAAGTGAGGTCTGGAACAAACCCTCTGCTCACATTCAGAACCAGGGACTGGCTCTCGGTCTAAACTCGCCTCAGAGGGGGAAGTCTTCTCGGGAATCTCCTTATAAACCGTGAGATCAGAAACATTTGGAGTGAGGCCACCAAACTGTCTTATTTCATTGGCTGAGACAGAAAAAGGCCGAACTGGTTCAATTTTCTTCCCCAGATACGACAGTCTGGACGCTACGTCCGAGTCACAACTCGTCATGCTCCAGTCGGTCGGTTTCTCTTCTCTGACGGGAGTCTCCCGGACCAGGAAAGGTTTGTTCCGTCGTCCTGACTCCAGGTGGTTGTTGGTCTTGTTGGGGTCTTCTCCCTGAAGGTACCACTCTAAGTTTTTACCCCTCACAGACAGGCTGACGAAGTCCACATGGGACTGAGAGGCTATCTGATGACTGGGCTTGTGAGAGGGGAGGTCTGTGTATGGAGAGGTTTGGGGCCTTTTCCCTTTATCCACCGAGTCCTCCTGAGATCCAGGAGTTTCCTGGTGGCTCAGAAGTTTCGTCCTAACTGTGGAGGTTGATTTGGGCCCTGATTCAGCAGAAGTCCTTTCCCTGAGGGATCTTTCATCTGGCCTGGTTTCAGGAAGTTCTGTCAGAGGCGACAGGTTCTTACTAAAACCCATGTTTCTACCTGGCACCGTGTCAGCTGTTGAACCTGACAAAAACACAAACATATTTAGGGGACAAATCCAATAAAAACAGTTAAGATTTCCAAAAGACTCACTTTTTAAACTGTAATTCTTCCCAGATTTACTTTTGATGGGTGTTTCCAGGACTTTAGCCATGGCTGCCAGCTTGCTTGCAGCATTCATAATTTTCTTTTCAGCACTGCAGGAGACAGAAAGATCAATACAATTAGCCCGAGGAGCAATACTGAAGAAAGGTAACAAGTTCAGGACGATTAAAGCCTCTTGCCCTGTAGTCTTCCCCCCATCCTCCAGTAACTCCTGCAGACAGGTCAGATAATAGCGTCGCATCTTCCTGGCAGTGTCCTGCCTCTCTCGCTGCACCTCGATGCGAACGATCTCTGCTGCACGCTCCCGACTCTCCTGAAGGTAACGCAACATGTCTCCTGGAATAAAAAACAAATCTATTTATTTACCTGGTAAAGACCGACGTACGGAACACAAGGTGATGCACCAACCTCTGATCTTTTCCACAGTCGTCAAGTACTGCAGCTTCATCTCCTCGAGGCCTCGTTGAAGATGTTGGTGATCAGAACTTCTATAGGAATAAAATAATAATTTACCCAAACTAAGTCTCATTTTTAAACTCAAAATGTGTAGTTAGAGAGGCTAGAAGTTCAGCTTTGTCTGGACTTAAATTACAGCAGAAAACACGGACAAACCCTGAGGATTCTTTGGATCTTTTCACTTCCTCTAACTGCTGCAGATGCTCCTCTTTCACCTTCTGTGAGCTGCTTTCATGCTGATCTGCACATTCAGAATCCAGTCAACACACGTGCAGGATCTTAATATACGCCAGCTCGACATGCATTAATTAAAGGGACCTTTCAGGTGCTGCATGGCGGCTTTGTGCTCTCGGATGCTGTGCTGGAGTTGGCGGCACGCTTTCTCCAAGTGTCTCTGCAGCTCCTGGTTCTTCTTCTGCAGCTTCGCTAACGTCTCAGAGCACTCCCTCCTGCAGCGCGGCGACTCCTTCCACTGAGACGAGGAACCTGGAGACGTCACGTAAATAAGAATGACACTGATGTATTAATAATGTAAGAACAGATGATATTAAGGACGTGAGAACATGACGTACTTTGCATTTTGTTGATTTCTCTCACATGTCGCTCCTGCGTTTCTTTGATTACATGACTCAGCTTCGCTTCACTCAACTGTGGGAACATGAATTAAATATTATACGAGACAAAACTCAACTCGAGTTTTGTTCCAAATAAAAAAGAGAAACAAACCTTGTCCCACTCCCTCTTGGCCTCTGACACAGCTCTGTTCACCATCTCTCTGCATGACGTTTTGATGATGTGTGTTATTGTCGCCTCTGATGGGGATCTACTGGTCTCCTGTTCATCTGTTTTCTTAAATCCAAGCCCTCGAGTCTGGACCTCTTCCAGTGCAGTCTGAAGCTCTGCTATAAATTCCTCTCTTATCTGGCGTCTCTGGGTCGACTCTTTTTCTGCAGACTGGCACCTCCACTCCTCCTCTCGTGCCCTCGCAGTCTGCTGAATCTTAGCCTCCATCTGCAGGAGCAGCTCCTTCCTCTGCAGCGCTGCGTCCTCTCTGGCCTGCTCCAGCTTTTTGTGCTGCTCTTGTAGCTTGGTTTGGCATGTCCGTTCGCTGCGGACCTGGATGATGGAGATCTCCTGCTGCTTGTCTCTATTCCACGCCGCTCTGGCTCCAGCCAGCTCAGCTCTCAGCAGGGCCGCCTGCTCTCTGGTGACTTTCTCCAGCTGACTCCTGAGAGCTGCCAGCTCCTCCTGCGCTCCAGGACTCCGATCCTCCTGCTGGTTCCTGCTCCTTTGCTCCTCTGCTTCCCTCAGGGCCTGGGACACCTGACAAGTTTAAGTAACAATTCATAATCTAAGAAACATATTTGATGGCAGTAACACTTCATCCTCAATCTTAAAAGTCTGTTTTACTTTTTGGTTTGTAATTTCTTCTTGTAGATCTTCCCATTTCTCCTTTTCTGCTTGG
Source organism: Callopanchax toddi (assembly GCA_006937965.1). Classification (NCBI taxonomy): domain Eukaryota; kingdom Metazoa; phylum Chordata; class Actinopteri; order Cyprinodontiformes; family Nothobranchiidae; genus Callopanchax; species Callopanchax toddi. The sequence goes on from SSNR01000001.1 coordinate 4,804,140, forward strand.
AGCGAGGCCTGGTACTCCGGTAGTGAAGACAGATCTTCAATCCAACAGGTATAGGCTCGAGTTACAGCTCCTTCAACCTGAAACGCCAGAAGACAGTCGGCCTGTGTGGCGTCGAACTCTACACTGGACCTTTTTGATAACAACTCTAAGAATAATTATAAAAGTTCACGATGAGGGAAAACTAAATCTAAATATTATAGAAAAGTGTAGGTGGGATGTTTTCTCTTTAGTTTTCGTGGCGTTGAGTTCAAAAACTGCTCATTTTCTATCCATTGTGAGAAACAGAAAACCCGACCAACCTGCTTGGCTAAGTCCTCCAGGTGTCTCTCTTCTAGCACTCTTTGAAGTTGTTCCCTGGTTTCCTCCACAGCTCGACGTTGCTCTCTGTCAGCTTCTAGCAGCAGCTGCTGTTTCTGAGCTCTAAGCCTGGAGTCCAGCTCCTCAGCAGAAACCATCAAACTGACCTCCAGCTCTTCTGTCTGGCAGGTCACCTCAGTTCCCTCTCTATTCCTTTCTTTCCGAGCCTCCTCCAACTTCTGGGCCCACATCTTCTCTCTCTGAAGGCAAAAACAAACAAAAAGAAGGTTTGATTTGGAATTACTATTAGTGAAATGGAGTGATTTTTATAGAAGTCAGACCTTTTGGAGTTCATGTTTCCATTTAGCTTCAGTTGAAGCTACATGAGAGTCCACTTTCTGTTGGATTTCGGTCTCCTTCTCTTTGGACCACACAGCTTTGAGCTGCGTTATGGACGCCTGACGCTGAGCCTCCAGTTCACTTCTCAGCTTTTCCACAGCTACATTACTCTCCTCTTTCTCTCTGTTGTGTAAAGTTTCCTCGAGCAGGCTCTTCTCTTTGCACACAGATAGGTAACACTCCTGCACAGCCAAAACCTTATCGCTGACTTCTGACAGCTGGGTTCTGAACAGGAAAGAAAAACTGAATGTAAAAAAACAAGCAAAAGTTCAACACTAGAAACATTTTCTAAGACAGAAGCAGAAACTTACTGTAACTCCTCAACCTGCTGCTGGTGCTGTGAAGTCAGCCGCTCAATCTGAACGCTGTGCTCCAGCATGAGTTCTGCTCTGACCCGGTCCACCACATCATCCCTGTACTGCTGGTTAATCCGCTCAGACCTTCAGAAACACAGACGGTCATTAAAACAGCACAAAGCAAATGACAGGACCCTCTAGATGTAGTCGACAGCATTTTCTGAGCGTCACCGTTCTGCAGCTTCTTGCTTTTCTTGGTCCAGCTCCTGGATCATTTCCCTCATTTTGCTGCACAGCTCAGAGTTGACAGACTTCAGTTTCTCCTCGCTTTGTTTCAGCTCCTTATTCTTGTCTTCCAGCAACTAGAAGTTGGAAATAACAAGTTTCATTGTTTTTTTTGTCTATGACTGATATCTCTCTCTCTCTCTCTCTCTCTCATATACAGGTCCTTCTCAAAAAATTAGCATATTGTGATAAAGCTCATTATTTTCTGTAATGTACTGATAAACATTAGACTTTCATATATTTTAGATTCATTACATACAACTGAAGTAGTTCAAGCCTTTTATTGTTTTAATATTGATGACTGTGGCATACAGCTCATGAAAACCCAAAATTCCTGTCTCAAAAAATGAGCATATCATGAAAAGGTCGTCAGTCTAAACGAGCTCTGAACCTAATCATCTGAATCAACTCATTCACTCTAAACACCTGCAAAAGATTCCTGAGGCTTTTAAAAACTCCCAGCCAGGTTCATTACTCAAAACCACAATCATGGGTCAGACTGCCGACCTGACTGCTGTCCAGAAGGACATCACTGACACCCTCAAGCAAGAGGGTAAGACACAGAAAGAAATGTCTGAAGGAACAGGCTGTTCCCAGAGCGCTGTATCAAGGCAGCTCAGTGGGAAGTCTGTGGGAAGGAAAAAGTGTGTCAGAAAACGCTGCACAGCGAGAAGAGGTGACCGGACCCTGAGGAAGATTGTGGAGAAGGACCGGTTCCAGACCTTGGGGGACCTGCGGAAGCAGTGGACTGAGTCTGGAGTAGAAACATCCAGAGCCACCGTGCACAGGCGTGTGCAGGAAATGGGCTACAGGTGCCGCATTCCCCAGGTCAAGACACTTTAGAACCAGAAACAGCAGCAGAAGCGGCGGACCTGGGCTACAGAGAAGCAGCACTGAACTGTTCTCAGTGGTCCAAAGTATGTTTTTCAGATGAAAGCAAATTTTGCACGTCATTCATAAATCAAGGTGCCAGAGTCTGGAGGAAGACTGGGGAGAGGGAAATGCCTGAAGTCCAGTGTCAAGTCCCCAGTCAGTGATGGTCTGGGCGCCATGTCAGCTGCTGGTGTCGGTCCACTGTGTTTTATCAAGGGTCAGCAGGGTCAATGCAGCTAGCTAGCAGAGCACTTCATGCTTCCATCTACTGAAAAGCTTTATGGAGATGAAGATTTTATTTTTCAGCACGACCTGGCACCTGCTCCCAGTGCCCAAACCACTGGTCACTGGTTTACTGACCATGGTGTTACTGTGGTACTCTCCTGGCCTGAACCCCAGAGACAATCTGTGGATATTGTGAAGAGAAAGTTGAGAGACGCCAGACCCAACGCTCTGGATGAGCTTAAGGCCGCTATCGAAGCATCCTGGGCCTCCAGAACACCTCAGCAGTGCCACAGGCTGATCGCCTCCATGCCACGCCGCATTGAAGCAGTCAGTTCTGATAAAGGACTCCCCACCAAGTACTGAGTGAGAACTGAACATCATTATCTGAAGGTTGACTTGTTTTGTACTAAAAACACTTTTCTTTTATTGGTCAGATGAAATATGCTCATTTTTTGAGACAGGAGTTTTAGGTTTTCATGAGCTGTATGCCACAATCATCAATATTAAAACAATAAAAGGGCTTGAACTACTTCAGTTGTGTGTAATGAATCTAAAATATATGAAAGTCTAATGTTTATCAGTACATTACAGAAAATAATTAACTTTATCACAATATGCTAATTTTTTTGAGAAGGACCTGTATAAAATAACATTTTGAACTACACTCCACCTCCACTTGTTCCAGTAAGTGCTGCTTGTCTTCCTGTAGTCTCATCAACTCCTTCTTGGAGTCTCCAGTCAGGTCTAGATGTTTCATCTGGCTGCTCTCTTTGACCTGAGAACAAACAACCCAAACACACGTTTAAGATTAAAAACTTAAACAGAATGATAAAGTTAACTTGTCATCTGTGAACCTGAGTCTGTATTTACATTTTTTATTTTCCTGTTTAGAAAATCAAGCTGGTAAATTAAATTCCTATTAGTATCCACCAGAGGGCGCCCTTACTGAAGTGTTGAGCTGGGCCTCCTTCAGCTCCGTCTGCAGCTCGTCCAGTCGAGCCTGACGGCGCTGGAGCTCCTCCTGCAGCTGACTGATCTTCTGTCTCTTCCCCTTTAAACACCCGAGGCAGCGCTGCATCTCCGCCTGCAGCAGCTTCAACGCCTCGTCTTTGGGCAGCTTAGAGTCTGACAGGTGAGCCAGAGCCGCACTAACAAAGACAAAAGGAAGACTGTTACCTGTGAGAACAGGGCTACTAAAGCACAACTGGGTGACACATTCTCAGCGTATGAAAGCAGCCAGGGAGACGAGCGTCGACACAGAAACAAATGGCTGTGTACCTGTGAAGCGTGCCATTTTTCCTGATAACTTTCTTCAATCCCAGATCCATACAGGATTCAGACAGATGGTTCTCCCACTCACTGCTAAAGTCTAAAGCAATAACACCGTGTTTCACAGCAGCTTCATACAGAGTGATCTGCTCCTTTAGGTCTGCTAGATCCTCCTTCAGGGAGAAAAGAGTAAAACCGTTTTATTCCAACAGCTTTTTATTTAGACATCTCATTCTTCAGAATCAAACCTGTAAGACTTTGTTCGTGTTTTCACTCAGTGCCTTGGCTGACTGGGCTTGTTGGAGTTTAATCTGCATTTGACTCATCTCTTGAACTGAATCTGAAATAATAGTTATGAAAAACAGCATATAGAAGTGTCTCAGTGGTAATCTGAACGAGTGCAGCCCATCACTCACTCGTCAGCAGCAGCTTGGCACATTGTTGCTGACTCTCCTCCAGGCGCTCAGAGAGACAGTTGACTACTTTGGCTCTCTCTAGCTGCTCTTCTTCTCTCTGGCGTTCCAACAGCTTCACTTGTTCTCGTAGCTTCTGACCAACATCAAACTGGAAACAGTAAAAGAAAGGGAAGCTGACTAAATCCGACTTAAATCAACTAAAAATACCGATACATTTTCTGTTTCTGTAACCTGTTCACTCAGAGCCTGAGATGTAGAATCAAGTTTCTGCTGTAAAGCCAACAGCGCAGCCTCATGCTGCTCCTTCATGACGGCGAGGTCTCGGTCATGTTGCTCTCGTGATCTGGACAGAGTGTCAGAGCGACAAAGCTCCAACATCTGCTGCTTCATGCTGTCCACGGCAGCGTCCGCCACCCTCTGCTTCTTCAGGTTCTGCAGCGTGTTACAAAACAACAGAAGCACAAATACTAACGTTTGATTTCATAAAACCGTTGAACCGTTTTAAAATGTCTTGCACAAAGTGACTGAAATATTTAACGTCAGTGAAACGTTTACCTCCTGGTCTCTCTCTCTGAGGACCTGGACTTGCTGCTCTGTAGCCTTTAGCTCGTTTTGCAGCTGAGCTTCTCTTTCCTTCGCCTCTTCAATCAGTTGACTGGATTCCTTGAAACTTACCGTTAGACCGTCCTTTTCATCTGTTAATCGTTTTAAAAATCACGAAACGAGAAAAACATTTTAGGACAGCAGAATCCAGTGTTGGTCATGAAAGCAGAGAGAGTTCAGTTCAGAAAGTGGGACTGTCACTAAAACAATCAGCTTTAATTCAAGGGATTTTTTTAGTATTTGAATTGTAGATGTTTTAATGCATTAGAAATAGCAATGCAGTAAAATTCCTTTTAATATTATGCTTTAGATTGCTAAAATAAACATCCTCATTATGGGGTCCAAGCTGTGTGAAACTGACCTTTGATTATTGCAAACTGGTGTTCAAGGTATCTCATGTTACGCCGTGAATCCTCCAGTTTTCGCTCCAAATCTTCGATCTGCCTCTGTTGAGCTTTGTTTAAAATCTGCAGCTGAGCACTTCGCTCCCGCTCAGCGTTTTCTACAACGCAGAAAAGTTTGGCTTTCAAACACCAATCATTTGAAACTTTTTAGATCGGTTTAAAGAGAAATTCCTCTCATAATCTATGGTTTTACGCTGTTTTTAAAATTTGATTGCACCCCAGAGTTTATAACAAAAATAACTAACTATTAAACACATTTCCACTCCAGCAAACCTTTCATGTTTGTGTTAGAGACTCACGTTGTGTTGAATCGAGGAATTCTCTCTGTAGGTGGTCAAACTGATCTTCCTGCTGAGCAGCTTGAGAGTGAAACGTCTTCGGCTGATGGACAGGATGGTGAGGGTTATAATTCACCTTGTGCTGATTAGAACTTTGGTCATACAGTTCAGAGTTTAAATTCTGAAAAAGAAACGAGGTATGTTTCAGGTAAAACTGTTCGACTAGCAGACGAGAACACAAAAATAAAGCTAAACTAAATGTTGGATAACAATCTTTAAGATCAAATCAGAACAGCTGATTTTATTCCATGCTGTCATTCTCATTTTCCTGTTGGTTTTATTAATATTGACTTCAAATATAAAAGAGACTGAAGTCAGCAAAAGATTGTAAAAACTTCAGTATTTGTCGTCTCTGATTTCATAAAGTGAAACTCGTATATAGATTTATTACATGTAGAGTGAAATATTTTTTCACACATTGTTAGATTGAAGCCTCTCACCTTCACATGATCTCAAACAGAATGTAGTTTTTAATATCCTGTGATTGTACCGCCACGTTTTCTTTTTGGTCTACCTTTAGAGTTTCCTCCTTAAACACCGTTTACTCAGAATGTCAGAGATGGGCTAATAAACACGACATCAACTCATTTTAACTTCCTGGTTTTAGAAGAACATCAGAGCTCTGCTGATAACAGATCATTGAAGCGATGAGGTCACTTACTTGAAAATGGTTTCTAGTGTTTTGATCCTCGTGGTTCTGATCTTTCCTGAAGCCTCTTTCTCCGTTAGAGTTCACGTGGTTTTCAGGGTACGGCTGTGCCTCAGTCTCTGTGGAGAAATCTCCGTTTTCTGTATATTTTTCTGAGCCAACACTTGTGCACGGAAAACTTTCCTGCACAAACTGATGATCCTGGTTCCAGGTGTGAGGGAGCAGGTGTCCATTAACGTGAGCAGCTTCATCTTCATAGCTATAGGCATCATTAGAGCCGTGATCATAGTCAACGTCATAGGTCTACAGAGAAACATTGACAGCAGGAAGTTGTTTTTGTTTCAAGTTCAGAAAGCAAAAATGTATAATGAACACAGTTACTCTCTACCTGTGCATGAGAGGTTGGCCGTGCATGATCAGACCATTCTTGAGTCCACTTGGACTGTGGGCTGAGAGGGAAGGCAGCGCTGCGTCACAGTTCTGTATTTCTGCATGTTTTAAACCACGCCCCGACAACAAATCTGAGTCAACAGAAACGTGTTACCTGCTGCCGGTGTTTTTATTGCTGCAGTTCGAGCTCTCCAGCTCCGGGGAGGAGCAGTCTCTGCTGTCCTCCAGCATGTCATCCGGCAGGTCTGTGAGCAGTTTGTGCAGCTGCAGATAAATGGCACATGGAAATGAGTCATCAAGGTTGCTTCGCAACCAAGTTATGAAAAAACACACAGCAAAAAATAACAGAGTCAATCAGTGAGAAGAGGCAGCAAAATGGTGAGAGGATAAGGGTTTTTAGTTTGTATTTTGGAGGATGTGGTTCAGTGCAGATGATAAAACCTTTTCCATAAGTGTTCATACAGTACTGTCAACTTTTAAACATTTAATGATTCATTTAATAATCAAATCATAACAAGCAATTTATTAGCCACAATTTAAAATAAACAAAAAAGCCAGATGCATTTTTTCTTTTATAAGAATTATTTACTTTTAATAAAGCTCTAACAAACCAGAATGCCTGTCTAAAGCACCAAAGCTCCTCCTCACAACACAACAATAACACAAACTCCTGTCAGAGTCAGAAAAAGACCGACTGGACTTCTTTTTTCAGCTACGTGTGATAAAACAAGCTGCTGGACTTACTTCCCACAAGGACTGCTGAATAATCCTCAAATCCTCCACAGTGTCCACGACCGAAGGACCCATTTGACCACACTTACACCTTTACAAAAACTAAAGGCACAGCTCGATCCTAGCCACAAAGCCTCCAGATAACCACCAACACATCCTAATCAGTCTGCTGAGATGGCCTTCTGTGTGAAATATTCAAAGCATGACTTGCATGTTGTCGGCTCCCTGTGGCCTGGCTGCTTTTCTCTCCCAAAGAACTCCATTGTTTAGAAAAAAAACATATAGCAAGGCTAACTGGAGCAGAAACATTCCAATTACTGGTGGCAAGCATCTCCCACTTCACCAGTTTGTGTGTTGTAAGCAAGCTATAACAAAACCCCCCACATTTTAAGAAAAATATTCAACATCTCTATTTGATCATCTCTGCAGCTCATCAGTAAGCAATCATCTCTTTACCCAGCTCAAATGGGGACAGGAGCAGAGGCAAAGTAAGCTTCATAGAGAAAGTGGGAAGGCCACGGGGAAGAGCCTAGTTTCAGCACGACACACCTGGAGGGAGGCCTTTCCATTGAGCCAATAATAACTCATGACACAACCGACTGGAGGCGTGATTAGCACTAAGTGGATGTTTCACTGTGAGAGGCTGGCAGTGATTGTGACATTCAAACAAAACACACCTCACTGCTCATTTAAACACACACGCCAGAAAAAAACTGATAAATTACTATCATTAGATGTAAAAAATCTAGTAAATGTATAAACACAGCATACAATCAGAAAATATTCTTTTGATGACCAAATACAGGTTTTTATCATAATTTCAACATAAAAATGTTTGACTAAATCTACCAACATAAGTGTGCTGCCTATAGACATTCCTCGTTTGTTTATAATTCACCACTTTCATTCATTTTCAGTCCAATACGTTGCCATTTTCAGCAAAACATTCCGATAAATCATTTCAAACTGTTTATGAATGCATCAATGTGTTCTTTTAAAAAAAATAAACCAGTTTTAAACCACTTTAAAATGGATTAGTTGGAACTGTTACCTGCTGCCTGTCACATAGACACAATTTCTTCTCATTTATTTAAATAAATCAATGAAAAATACTAAATATGTCACATTTGGATATAAATGACAATGTATTTTTTAACATGTTGATTTCCAAAAAGCTTTTAGCTGAAAACTTATCAAAGTAGAGAATCAGCTCAAGGATAGGATAATGCATCTCTCAGGTCTTTGATGGAGTTCTATTTTTTTAAAGACATGACTCTGATGCTGCTAAGAGATAATTTCTTAAACTCAAGACTTCCATTGTCATCTATTTGTTCACTTTCTACATGCTGCACAATGTGTTGTCATCATCAGGTATAATGACTGTAAAGAAAATCCAAAAGCTGGAGAAACACCCCTGAAATTATTCAAAGAGCTTTGGAGAAAGAAACTAGGGGTGCTAAAACTTCAAAGTGCTGTGTGTGCTGCACCTCTTGTTCTCTCGCGTAGTCCTCCTGGTCATACTCGTCTTCATCGTGCTGAGTTTGAAGAGCAGCACTGTCAAAATCAATAGACATGTTGTGCTACCTGTAGATGGAGAAAAGGTCGTTAGAATGTTTAGCATTCATCTCGAATTGCTGATCCGAAAGGAGTTGTTTGGATAGCTAGAAGAAACTATCAGGTATAAAACACTTTACCAAGGAGTAACGCATGTTTTATCAAAATCTGTTCAGCAATATACACAAATATCACTTACTGGTTATAAAAAAGAGAGCTGAAGTCCTTGTTTAGGGGCCCATTTCTTAATCTGAGTAACGTTAATGCATGCGGACATCTCCTGCTAGCAATGCTACTGTTTACATTACTAAACATTCACTGCCGAGCTAAACTCTTACTATCCCGTACCTTTCTATAAGATAAACACTAAACAGACTTGATTAAAACCTAATACATTTGTCCGAAACGTAAATTATTTTGCCTGTAAAACGTTTAAAGATACTTAACGAGCATTTGGCCGCTGGTAAACCGTAAGCTAAAGAGCTAACTCCGGAGCTAGCTAAGCTAACTAGCGTCTTTGTGCGGACTCGCCCACTTTAAAACTCGCGCGCATTAGCAGCGCCAAACCTTCGTGAATCTGTGCGACAGAACACCTTTACGCACTAACTGTGTCACTTTATCAGCATCTCCAGAAGATTGTTATTTATCTGGCATATATTTATTTTTTTAATCCAATGTATTTACCAAAACAGACATGTTAGAAATATTAAAGTTTTTGCCGCTATCCCCGGAAATTTTCATCTCCATGGTAACAGCATCCGTAGCATTATGGGAAATGAAGTTTCTACCCCTTTTTAAAACTTTTTTTTTTACTTTAAAAAAGTTTTTATCTTGCGTATCAAATATACCGTTACATACTAAATATGATCACAAGAAACAACAAAATTAGTCAGATTTGAAACATTTGTACTCCATAAATTGTGTAAAAGGTTCAAACTATCCCCAATTTTATACGCTTTTCTTCCCAGTTGCCAAACTGTATTATATATTTAATAATTGTACCAGTTTATCCGGAAACTTGCTCCATGAAACTTGAGTGTAATGTTTTGCTTTGTACGGTGGCCCGTTTAGGACAAGTCTCTTGACTTCCGTGTTTACCCGTTCTGCTGTTCCAGAGTCAGCTCAATAGATTAAAACACCACCTAAAGGTTGCCAAACTTCTCGTTTTAACTGACCGTAGTTCAGCATTTTCGCATCCGGTTTTTCTACGTGACAGTCAGCTGATAGCAGCGACAGAACTTCACTCAGTTTGACGAGGGGAATTTCTTTTAAAGGAAACTTCTTTCTGAACAGGTGAACATGGCTGCAAATCCACCAAAACTGAAGATAGAGATAACTTCTAATGAAAGGTGAGAAGCAACAGCAGGTGCTGGTTGTCCAGAGGTGGAGCAGCATTGTTTCTGTCTGATCATTCATTTCTTGTTTTCTGTCATTTACAGGCTGAAAAACTTGAAAAGTGCTTTTGAAACCAAGTATGGAGAATCCCCTCTCTTCTATGCATTTGCACCTGGAAGGGTCAATCTAATAGGTAATTAAAATGTAAAGATTGTGTTAAATATTTATAATGTGCACTTTGTCCTGATGTTGTTTTTTTTTAACAGTAAAGATTTTTAATGATAGTTTTGAGTGACTGAAGTAATCTGATTGGTTCTTAAAAATGCTTTTCTTTATTTTATCTTGTAGTTTCTCATAGAAAATGTACTAAAAATATATGTCCTTGTGGTTATCCCACGCTTTGCTTGTCGACAAAATTATTTTCCCATTTGTAGAATTTTAATATTTGGGGGAAAGTTTTTGCTTTTTTCAGCTAAAAAGAAACCCAGATTTTAGGTTTTGTTTTAGATTCGTTCTGCTCTTGAACAGAACTTGTGTATCTCTGTTTTATTTGTCACGTTTACCAGGAGAGCACATTGACTACTGTGGATATTCGGTGCTGCCGATGGCCATTGAGCAGAACATCCTGGCAGCCGTGTCTGTGAACAACTCAGGGAAAATCCAACTGGCCAACACAAATCCTCAGTACCAGTAAGATGTCAACACTTAGGAGTATTTGCTGCACCTGGATCTTACAGATAAATGTTTTCAGACAGCTTGATGCCTGTTGGTTTGCAGGGATTTCACAGTGTCCTGCTCAGAGGACATCTCCATCGACAGGGACAATCCAAGGTGGTATTATTATTTCCTCTGTGGGGTCAAAGGTATTCAGGTAAGCTCTAAAACTTATAGCATACATAATCTAAGATATAAATATTGTGGTAAAGCTATAATTTATTTAAATTCCTGTTCAATTTTCCCCTCCAGGAGAAGTTTGGGATCACTTGTTTGGCAGGAATGTCATGTGTTGTAGATGGAACGATTCCCCCAAGCTCTGGTCTGTCCAGTTCAAGCGCCTTAGTCTGTTGTTCTGGCCTCGTAACAATGGAGGCGAACCAAAAGTCTCTTTCCAAGGTAAGGTACTCTAAATGAAGCAGGTCATTCTGCACCCTGTAAATTAAATTAGTGGGATTTAGTTTGAGTAGTACATTTGTTTTGTGGTGTTCAGTTTCTTGTTTTTATAAAATCTTTCCCCCCAGGTGGATCTAGCAGAGATATGTGCCAAATGTGAGCGCTACATCGGGACTGAGGGTGGAGGAATGGACCAGTCCATATCATTCCTGGCAGAGAAGGGAACTGTATGGAGCTTTATTTCTATAACATTAGTGATCAGTTGGTACATTCAAAGAAAAATTGTTTCAAGGAGTGCACAAAAAATGATTTGATCATTGTAAAAGCTCCTTTTTTAGATGTAAACACTTGTTTTCTCATAATTTGATGAATTGTTTTATAATTTTTTAAGACATTTTGAAATGTGTGTCAGGCCAAGCTGATAGAGTTCCAGCCTCTGAGGGCCACTGACGTCGACCTCCCAGAGGGGGCTGTGTTTGTGATTTCCAACTGCTGCGTTGAGATGAACAAAGCTGCTTCTTCTCACTACAACATCCGCGTGGTGGAGTGTCGGATCGCCACAAAGGTCCACCATCCCAACCAGTCGTTCTTAAACTTTGTGACACAGAGATTGAGCACTTTAACCTGAAGATGACATGATTGATTGACATGATCCATTGATGGGATCATGTTTGTGAATTCAGATGCTGGCGAAGGCACGAGGTCTGGACCCGAGTGGGTTGTTGAAGCTGGCTCAGGTCCAGACGGAGCTGAAGGCCTCCCTGGAGGAGATGCTGGCTCTGGTGGATGAGGTGTTGCATCCTGAGCCGTACGGCCGGGAGGAGATCTGTAAGGTGCTGGGCATCACCCCGGATCAGTTCTCCACCCAGCTGCTGAGCGCCAACACTCAGCACTGTGAGTAACAGTGCACAACTTTAAAGGCATACTATGCAGTTTTCCTTGTTTTTAGCACCCCCTAGTGTCCGTTTTAAGTCACTGTCGTAAAAACGTTAGCATTGTTTCTGCTCAGAAACACCTAAATCTGACTGTTGAAATGTCTCCTCAGCCTTCACTGCTTTCTACTGGAGCGGTTCATCGCTCATTCAAAGAAATCAGCTGTGTTCAAGCAGGGAGAGATGGGAAAAAATCAGGAATCATGAGCTAAAAACACTCCGGAGCTAGCATAACAGCTAGCTACATTGGGTTAGCCTAACCCTCGTGAGATACGTGACTTTGTGAGACTTCAGGGCACCGGACCAGAGACTCAGAAGTTACAAACGTGGCATTCTGGACACAAGCAGCAGCCACCAGATGAAGTCATACTGGCTCAAGTACAAGCTACTTCTACAGTCTTTCCCTAAACTGCATATCCTCGCCTCGCCTTCTTCCGCTTATCCGGGTCCGGGTCGCGGGTGCAGCATTCCAAGTCGGGCAGCCCAGGCCACCTTCTCCCCGGCCAAGTCAACCAGCTCCTCAGCTGGACGCCCAGGCGTTCCCAGGCCAAACTGAAGATGTATTTCCTCCAGCGTGTCCTGGGTCGACCTGGGGGCCTCCTGCCGGCAGGACATGCCCAGAACACCTCCCGAGGGAGGCGTCCAGGAGGCATCCTTACCAGATGCCCGAACCACCTCAACTGGCTCCTTTCGAGATGCATATGCAACTTAAAAACAATTCACATTAGTAGAAAAAGTTTCAACACCTCTGTAAAACAATAGCTAGTAGTCGTGTTAATTGGCTTTGTAAAACTGTATCTTATTAGGTAAAATGAACGCTTTTCACAAACATTTACTAAAACACATGAAATGACCTTTAAGTCAGCTAATGACAGTACAGTATTATTCAACAAAACACACCCTCAGATCTGAATATATTTACTTATATTCAGCCCTAGGAAACAACCACAGATTGTGGCTGCTCCTTCAAAGTGAATAAGAGACGTGGAATTTGTCAAACTGGGTTTCTGCTTTTCCTCCTCTGTCACAGTGACTCACTTCAAGCTCCACCAGCGCGCCAAGCACGTGTACGGCGAAGCTGCGCGAGTGATGGGGTTTAAGAGCGTGTGCGACTCTGGATCTGCTGGGTCCATAAAGCTGCTCGGAGAGCTGATGAACCAGAGCCACGCGAGCTGCAGAGACCTGTATGAGTGCAGCTGTCCTGAACTGGACCAGCTGGTGGACATCTGCCTGTGAGTACTGCAAGATAAACATTTAAACTGGTGGGTAATTTACAAGATGTGTGAGCGAATGAATCATAACCTCATGTTTCCTATCGATTACATGCTCTCCTCTGCATCACCTATTCACCCACTCTCTAAATTTTTGATGAGGATTAATGTTACAGAACGCTGGTGTTCAGTGTAATATCGACTCTTTGTTGTTTCTTCTGCTGGCAGGAAGTCGGGGGCTGTCGGGTCCCGGTTGACAGGAGCAGGTTGGGGAGGCTGTGCCGTCTCCATGGTTCCCAGTGAGAAGGTGGAGACTTTCTTACAAGCTGTCAGGGATGCTTACTACATCCCTGACCCACGCAGAGCCGCGATGGAGAAACAGAGTTTGTTTGTGTCGAAGCCGGGTGGAGGAGCTGCAGTTTTCCTGGAGGAGTGAAACGCCTCATTTATGTGTTTTTGTACTGAAATCATTTAATTACAAATCAACTTTATGTAACGGGATACGTGATTTTTTTTCTTCATAACTTCAAAACATCCAGGGAATGGAAACACTTTGGTTTTATTTGACCTCTTTAATCTTCACAGGTGGAAAATAAGGACCAAAAATACACGTTAGTCATGTGATTTCTGTGTCAAGTCTGTTTTTGTTTAGCTATTTGTCAAACACACTAATATCTTGTAAACAAGTACTCTAAAAAAATCAAATAAAACAATCAATATGCAATATATAAAATCCAGTTACCCTTTATTAAATGATAAATGTATTAAAAGGCAGAATAATGAATACTAGTGATGTAAATTCTTTACACTACACCGCAAAAACTGATTTCTAAGAAAGTAAAACAGCCTTGTTTTGATACATTTTGACTTATTTTTGTCTAGAAAGAAAATATATTCTTACAGCCCTACTTGAAATAGGCCAAATCTTCTTAAATATGGTCAGATCTTCAAAAGATGCCCTTTAAAAATAGCAAAATTTGCTGCATTTAGAACAATTCGCTATTTTTAAGGAATCTAGCCAAGCAAAATTTGCTCAAATCTAGAAAAAAATGACCATATTTAAGAAGATTTGGCCTATTTCAAGTAGGGCTGAAAGAATATATTTTCTTTTTAGACAAAAATAAGTCAAAATATATAAAAACAAGGCTGTTTTACTTTCTTACAAATCAGTTTTTGCAGTGTAGGCTCTGGCTCCTGTACAGAATCAGCTCTCGTTCGACTGGAGATGGTGGACCCTCTGATCCACGTTTTGCTCTAGATCCCAGATCCGGACAGCATCATCCAGAACCCGTCACCCATTCTGCTCAAACACCTCAGAAATATCTTGTTTCACAAAAAAAAAAAAATATTTCTAACATTTTAGAAGTAATTTGTGTTTTCTTTGATTTTAATCTGTTCAGCAGCTGATCAGATTTGAAACCATGCATTCCAGTTCTATAGTTTTAAATACATTAAAAACCCAAAGTCAGTCAGAAACCATACAAGGCACAGCGCTGTGAGGCCGGTTCACGGTTTAACAATAAGACATCGGTTTTGTTCCCAGTTTTACTAACAGCTTAAAGAAATGTGGACTCATAAAATGCTTTGTGCTTTCTGAAACGTTCAACATTGCTGTAAAAGTTAAGCTCTTATAAATGTTCTGCCTGGTACAGGTGACAACGCTTCATGTTTTTATACAGACGCTTGAATTTGATATTGTTTCAGTTTTAACATTCACATAGTTCATACTAATAAAAAATGAGGTACGTTTGTGTTGATTTGAGTCAAACGAAGGACACTGGTAGCTTGTGCTTTGTCAGTCAGAACCATAAACATGGTTTCTGATACTGGACGTCATCTTTAAGAGTTCAGTCCGTTTGCAGTTGCCTTGGAGGCTTTGCTGCTCTGGAGCTGTCTTCTGGTGCAACTATACTTTCCTGGGAGATGCAGGAAACTTCATTTTTTCTCTTTAGTACATTTTCTATCCAGTTGGAGCTGTTTGCTGTTCTTTCGGGAGAGCAAGCGGACGAGACCGTGCTCCTTCTCATGTTTTTGCCTGAGGTAATCAGCTCTCCGTAGCCCTGCTGGTGGGAGAAGGCATAGGCCGAGCGCCGGGAGCTCGTCCTGCGTACTCGTCTCAGGTTCTGCTCCTGAGGCCCCTGCTTCTTCCTGGACTGCTGCAAATAGCGAACCTGTGAGAATAAAGCAGCCATATTCCTCGCATAAGAGAATACACAACATTTGGTTTTTACATAGTGATGCATCAGTGTGCCAGCAGGATTGCATCCATCTGTGTACCTTATCCGTTAGAGTTGGGAAAAGGTCCACTTTCAGAAAGCTAACGACTAAACCTGGCACAACACACACCACGGTGGTGAGCAGGATGACCAACCACACACTCTTCTCTGAAAGGCAGTTACGAGCTGTGCCTGGTGGGACACAAACATAAAGGTATTTATGCTTCACCTCCACTGATCAAAAGTACGATCAAACTGAGACAAACTCACCTATAAATGGGAAACTATTGGGGAAAATGCCAAATAAACCATCGCTCTGCATCGCAAACAAAATGGCGAAGTACACGATCAGACTCCCCCAAACAAAGAGATGATTGACAGCTGTCCAGTAGTGTGTGTCGAGTCCGATCTATAACAGAAAACATCACACACTCATAAACAGAGCTAGTCCTTCTATCGTGGTAAAACACTTCCGTTTAGAAACTCACCTGAACACTTACAACAATAACCAAAGTGGTCGCTATGGTGACAGCAAATGTCTGCTGGTCTGAGAAGTTGGAGCCGTCTTCTTTCATCGGAGCAGCGAAGGCTCCGTAGGGAATGAAGAACAGCAGGAAGGACGTCGTCATCCCCTGCAGCGTGCAGAGGAAAAACTGGCGTTTGTTGAAGAGGAGGTTCTTCTGACCCGGTTTGTACAGGCTCGGGTAGCGAAGGCTGTTCTGGTCATTGACGTCCTGTAAAACAGATTCATGACATTCTGACTTATTAATTAGAAAGTATATTATGTGAGGAAGTAGGGATGCACCAATACCGATACTGGTATCGGTTAAAGTTACCCGATACCAGGAACCGATACCAGTGGCTTCACTGTCTGTGACTTGTGATTTATGTTGTAGTTTCCTATATTGAACACTAGGGGGAGCTATTGAGCTAAAGAGGAACAGTGTGGGTTGAGAGCTGGAGATGGTGCCAAATAGTTCATTTTATTTGGTTAAAATGTGGAAAACTGCAATAATTTCACTGTGAAATCACAGAAAATGGTTATTTTTCACCTTATATTTTAGTTTTGTGATCAGTTTTATTAATATATATTTTTTTTTATCTAACTCAGTTATTTGTTGTAAAAAGCAGAGAAGAAAAAATAAAACCTGTATTCCAATTCGTTGCATTTTTTGTGTGGTAGACGTATCGGTACTCGGTATCGGCGAGTACTCAGATTTAAGTATCGGTATCGAATCGGTTTTGAAAAAAGTGGTATCGGTACATCCCTAGGAGGAAGTGGTATTTAGGCGCTCCTCTCTGGGATAGATAGTAGTTTTTAGTAAACTGGTTTCTAGTCACTAGTAAGTTAATTTACCAGCATTAGGGTTAGTTTATTAGATATGTTGTTAGGTTTCTAAACCAAAACACAGTAAAATAGTTCGACGATAATAATCAAATATTCACCTGCATGACTCGACAGTATCTAATAAGAAACAAAAGTATAACATGAATTAGGAGGTGGACATCAAAACTACAAAGATATTTTAATCTTTTAGCCAAATGCATAAACAGATGCTTCCATATGTAACACCTATGTTTTATTATTCATTTCTTATTCAAAAGTTACCTGATCAAAAAGTCCCATTGCCAGTACTGGTAGAGAGGTATAAACAATATTGAAGAGGGTGATAAACCACTGGTCGTACACGGTCTGTAGAAAAAACACATTACTGATTTACTGTAACTTTAAAAAGCACATTTTATAGCAGATTCCCTCCTTACCTGTGCTGAGAAACCACAGAAGAAGCCGTACCAGAAGTGAACCAAGGTGAAGGCAAAGTTTTTGTAGAAGAAGTAGCCCAAGAAGTTACACATGCGGAAGTAGGACCAGCGTCCGTGAAGCAGCAGCAGCCGCCGCAGGTATCGGAACTGAGTGAAGGAGTAATCTGACGCCAGGACGGCCTGCATCCCCTCCTGGCCACTGATACCAACGCCGATGTGAGCAGCTGGAAAACACACGATGTGGCCTTTAAACATCATCAAATATTAACCAGGTTAAAGCTACTGTACCTACTTTATGATCTATGAACATGTTCTGATTCAGCTCATATTCAATATTGAGTCACATTAAAAACCTCCTACAAATGGATTTTTCTTCAGTCTATTCATTGTGTATTTTGCAGTCAGTGCTGTTAATGGATTAGTTGAAGCACTCTGGGAAAACAGACAAATGTTGTGGTTTTGTTTTTCAGAAGAAAAGCCTGCCAAACTTACATAACTCTTTATTTCATCAAGGTGGTTTGAAGCATGAACAAAATACAGTCAGAAGTGATGGTTTTATTCCTGCTCCTCGTGCCCTCAAATGAAAGTCAGTACATGATAAATCAATAAGGAATAGAGCTTGGCACTAAGTAACTTTCCTGTGTACTAGCGGGGAAGAGCCCCATGTAGATGTACTCCTGTGTAGGAGATGTTTTCTTGCGGGTCGCGCATCACCGGTTCTGGAGGATTTATTTATTTACCTGTGAGGTGGTGTTGAGGAAGTCTTATTTTTCAGGACATGCTTTTCTACGATATTTCACCACGTGGTTATTAGTCAGACTGGTTAAACCGTGAAACCCTCGCTGAAACCATCACTCCTCCCCTAGCGTTGCTACACCTGGTAACTATGGTCGCAAAGCAGGGAGTGACATCATCTAGGAGACCTACCCGCTCCTCAAAACCGTTTAGTGCTGTATCTGGCCAGTAGGGGGCAGCAGAGTGGTGGCAAATATGAAAACAGTCAAGTATCTAACTAAAAAATCAATTAGACCAATTTTAATGCTCTAGTAGTGTAAAAAACTACTTAGTGTTGCTTAGATGTCTAAATCTAATGTTTTTAAACTAAATAAGTTTTATTTCTCAGGTTAGTAAGGTCAGTAGTTGTAACTAAAGTCACTTTTGATCCAGGCTGATACACCTTCTTCCTGTCTCAGTGATTTATAGAAAGACAGAAACAGTAAAAAGGAAAAGTAGTCCGAGCTGAGGTGGTGAGTACGTATCAGGTAAGGGGTGATAGGAGAAGAGCAGTCTATTTAAGTAACAAATAATGTGAGAAAGCTTGAAATCATCAACCTCTGAGAACACTGAAGTGTCAACAATCCTTATCCAAATGACTGGAATGTAAAATCTGTCTCTTCTTACTCTTGATCATGCTGACATCATTGGCTCCGTCTCCTACAGCCAGGGTGATGGCCCTCTTGTGCCTCTTCACCAGCTCCACCACCTGAGCTTTCTGCAGTGGCGTGACCCGACAGCAGATGACCGTTTTACACAAACAGGCCAAATCCAACAACACATGCTCCAGCTGGGGCTCCAGAGCGAGGGCCTGCAGGGCAAACACATCCATCACACCTGTTAAACACATTGTATCCATAAAGTCAGCACCAGAGCAGTGGTTTCCATCGAGCCCGAGGAGCAGCGAGGGAGTAGGAAATGGATGTTAATGAAAACTTGCAATAGCGCTGACAGCCCTCGGTGGCCCAGCGGCTCTGTGCTAATTAGCCTCTGTTTAGTCAGCAGCAGGTAAAGAGAGACGCCAGATTCAGCAGAAAACACACCAACAGCTTTAATAGTGTCAAACCTGAGAGCATCCCAAACAAAAGCAGGATAAAAAGGTAGCATCTCATTAAAAACATTCTCTACGGATTATAAAACAGTTTAGTTCCTTACCAGACTGTGTCCATTGATAACTAAGGCATACTCTGCAATAATCGCTTCTTCAAACACGGAATCATCTGCAAACATGTCAGCCTTCTCCACGTCTGCCGTGCTGCTCACCCGGCTCAGACCAAGGATGTGCTCCTTAGCGCTCCTGTGGGCAGAAAAAACTAGTCGACATGCTTTCTCACTCAAATGTATCTTTACTGAACTACAAAAATATCTTCCAGCAAATAAAAACAGCTTAAAGGAGGGGAATTTGTAAGAATTCATGAGAAATTTTCTAGTAAGTCAAATGTGACCTATCGTGTGTGTGTGTGTGTGGGTGTGTTACCTGAGCTGCTGCTGAACCTCCAGCAGTGTGTGTCCTGTGATAATAAACACCTCATCCATGTCGTCCCGCAGCATGTTGCAGGAGTATCCGATGTTCATTGCCGTTTCTGGAAGACCAGAGTTTAAAGTCGTGTAGCTTTCCACAGATAAGAAGTCCTTCTCATAAAATGAACATCATTTAAACGTTTGTTTTTTAATCTACCCAGCTTGTCTCCTGTTAGAACCCAGATCTTGATCTCGGCCAGATTCAGACAGGCGATTGTCTCTGGAACTCCGTCCTGAAGTTTGTCCTCGATCGCTGTAGCTCCTAGAAGCTTTAACAAGTCAGCAGTCAGTCTGTAGCCACTTAGATCGCTTCAAGGATGTAAACAATGTCAGTTGTACCTTCATGCCCTGCTCAATCTCCTCATAGAGAACATCCAGCTGCTCTTCGCGGTTCTCGATCACAGTGCTTGCGTAGTGAAGCTTCTTCATCCAAACCTCGTAATATTCCTCACTGATGTCTTTGTAGGCCAACGCTAAAGTTCGAAGCCCTTCTCCTGCAAATTCCTGCAAGAAAACAAACACATAAAACAGCAAA
This sequence comes from Callopanchax toddi, assembly GCA_006937965.1. Taxonomy (NCBI): domain Eukaryota; kingdom Metazoa; phylum Chordata; class Actinopteri; order Cyprinodontiformes; family Nothobranchiidae; genus Callopanchax; species Callopanchax toddi. Next base: position 4,824,268 of record SSNR01000001.1, read on the forward strand.
GTGATGAGTCATTCAGTAATCAAGCATTTCTATTCCAAGAATAACAGCTGCTGAGAAGCATTTGAAGCTGCAGCAAATGTGTTTTGCATTTTTTAGTAAAGACGTAAATAAACGGTTAACCATGAGTTTATCTGCTGCAGGAGTCCTCACAAGAGTGAAGTCACTTTGATTCATTTAAAGACAAATTCATAGTTCAGATAGGGTCTCCTGACCAGGGGACCCACGCCACTTCCTGTTTAAATTCCTTCCAAAGACAGGCATAATGTTTATTAATATATTCATGATGCAATTCCTCTGAACGGGAAGAATCTCATCTAAGGAACGAAAACAAAATTTTCTACCTCAACATGATTAAATTCCAATAATAAGCAATTAAACAGAAAAACCGCAAAAAGACGCTAAATTAACACACCAAGAAAAACACACAAAAGTAACAATTCAACATAATCCTATCCACACAAACCACTGTTTAAATTAAAGCCCAAACTCTGCTCTTTCCAACAACATGTGTATCATCACCCTACATGCAAAATCCACTGAGATAGCTGGCAAAAAAAAATATGGAAATTGAGGCAGATTTCCTCAAATATAAACGTGGTCCTACCTCTTTTTTCTTGAATGGGTAAATAGCCATTTTGTTGATTTTCCTAAAAATCCTCAAAAACATTCTTTTAGATGGAACTACTATCTATGGTGAAATATAAGTGGGAAAAATAAGAAAAAAAACCTGAGAAATTTGTAATGTCCCACAGGTGCCTAAATGTGCCAAATGACGAGGTCCGTCTGGATCTTTATCCACTAATACCTCTCTAAATCATCTGTTTTTTACTTTTTTGGCATTAATTTTGGCTCAGCAAAGGGTAAGATGTTGTTCTTTGGATTGCTAGATGCTTTGGATTGCAACTGAATACTTTCAAGGGAATAATAACATTGCAAAGTGATTTTTTTTAAGGCGGAAATTAATTTTTTTAATTTTCTGGTGTGTGCCAATATTATTTAATTTCAGTCAGAAAGACAAGTGTTGATTTTTAGACATTTGGAGTATTCTCTGGAGTCTTACCTTTATTCTGGTACCAAAACCATTCAAATAAACCTTGTAGTTCTTGAGATATATTCAATTCATTTTGGGCATGTCATTTTTGATCAAATCTCTTAAAAAAAAAAAAGGCCTAGGGTTTAAAGGGTTAAGATACAATGTAATGCTTCTTTGTCTTTTAGTGTGTTTTTATCACTTTTGTGCAAAACAAAGTTCTGCAAAAAACACGATGGCTAAAAGTTTAGAGCTGATTCAGGTCTTTTCCTCCTGAAGCTACGTCTCCATATCAATGTGTCAAAAAATTCACTGGTGTCTGATTCTTAAAAAACAAGAATGAAAATTAAGCAATAAAAATAAATAGAGTGAGAAAAATGCGTTTTAAACATTTAATGGTGCACATTTTTAGTTCACCCTAAACCAACAAACCATGAGGATCATTCTGTGTGTTCTTAACTCAAATAGTGTTTTTACTCTGTCAGATAGTACTCACACTGAGGTGCTCTGAGGTAGTGTACGTGAGGTTTTCACTGGATGGGTCCAAGCGGTCAAAGATGATCGTATCAGCTCCTTTACAGAACAGTTTAATCTGGCCTTGTGGATTTCTCACTGAAACACAAACACAGAAAAAGAATAAATATTACTTTTATATTTTTGACACACAGACACAAACTAGAAGCATCTGAAAAGCTGAAGCTTTAAATATAAAAAGCAGCATTAAAAGGTTTAAAGGATGGAGTCTGCTGCTGATTTAGGTTTTTTATTGTGACACAGTGTCACTGTGAGACTGAGCATCTCTGTTATAAGTGAAGACCTAACCAATGACACTCATTCTCTTGCGCACGTTGTTGAAGTCCAGTATGGCCAGCAGCTGGTAGGTGACAGCCTGTCCCATCTCACATAGCGTGACGGTTTCTGGGGTTCGAGACCGAAAGACGAACCCAAAGTTTCTTGCTGCGGTCACCAGCGCTCCCTCATCAGGCGACTGGGCCTGGTACACCAAACTCCCTTCATTTAAACACAAACAATCAGATAATGGTGATACTGAACGCCTTCTGTTATTTCTTGGTCATGTGTTCAGTTTTACCTTCACTCTTCTCCTCTGGCATGACAGTGTGACACAAAGCCAGCAGTCTGAGGAACTCCTGGACGGCAGGATCCTCCTGTTTGATGGCTTCAACCAAACTGCTGTCGTAAAACTTAAACCCTCTGTCGCAGAGAGGGTTGAAGGAGAAGTCCACACAGGCTGTTTTCTGGGGATAGAAACACTTTTTAGCTTTGTTTGAATTTTCTCATTGGGATCTTGTCTTCGTTTTAAACTACATACCTCGGTAATTTCCACCCTGTGGTTAAATTCATCGTAGACATCACCTAAAGGAAGAAAAGCACAATCACTTCTTCAGTTATATTACTTTTTTTACGTGATTTTAAATGTTTGTCCTGACATTTAGAGCATTAAAGGTCCCATATTCTGCAAAATTCACTTCCTAAAGATCTTCTAACAGTCATATGAAAACAAATTCCACCAACTTGTTGTGTGGTCATTAATAAATTAATCTGAATCTGATATCAGTCAACTGTGTCTGAGACCCAAAAGTGTTCAAATATTTTCACCGTTTTCACTTCCTGACTCTCATTTTTGCAAAATGTGTTTTGAGCTAATGCTAAAACGGCTGTTTTCTAAATCTTTCCCCTGCTGACGTCAAGAAGGGAAAAGACCACTCCTCTCTAGAGGACAGAGCCAATCACGAGCACCTTTGGCCACCTGAGCCCACCCCGCCCTTTAAAAACCACGGAGCGCTCATCCTCAAACGTTAGCTAACAGTCATGGTGAAGCTACGAGCAAAGCACGGCAGTTGATCAACGAGCACTAAAGTCTTTTTTCACTCCCTTCATCTGAGACCCTGAAGACCCACTGATGTCTCGTGGAGAAGAGAGATGGGCGGGGCTTAGAGAAGCTCTGTTCCCCAACTGCCCCGCCCATTTTCAACGAAGGTTTTGCTTCAGGAAGTGGAACGAGCTGGTGCACTCTAAAAAGTAAAACCATCATTTACAGAAATTTTTTAGTGTAACATTTTACACTCAAGAATTTTGAGTAGATTGGAGACAATTATATTAAGTAAAAGCCAACTTTATCAATATAATGGTCTCCAATCTACTCAAAATTATTGAGTGTAAAAATGTTACACAGATTAAATTAAGTAACGTGCAGGATTATTTTTTTCAGTGTGGAAAAACAACAGCTGACCTTAAAGTAAGGGCTAATTTAACCAATGCAGAGCTTTGACCTGTTATTGAGATGTAAAAGAAATGATTCAGAGTGGATAGAAAGTGATGAATATGGGACCGTTAGATCTAATTATTTTCAATCCAAACTGTATCCATAACCTTAAAGATCTGCAGTTGCAGATAAAACTTCTTGCTAACTTCTAACTTGGAAAAAAAACTGAAAAATAAGTAATAATAAAGTAATCAATAGGAAAAAAAGTAGGGATGCTCGATATTGGCTTTTTTACCGATAGCCGATATTGTCTAACTCTTAATTTCCGATACCGATGTAAACCGATACCGATATAAGCGTGGTAGCCCTCATAAAAACAAACAAACGCAATATTTAATGCAAGGTGTGCCAAATAAATAAAAATATATCTAAAACTAAACATCAGATTTGTTATATTTTGACATTTTGGGAGAGAGGAGAAGTAGCCGAACAGTTTGATGTATAATATGTGCACGGTATGTAAAGGTCATGTGTGTCATCATTACACAAACCGATACCGATATTTACCGATATTGCATTTTAATGCCGATATCGGCTAATATTATTGGTAAACCGATACCGATTCCCATCCCTAGAAAAAAGGGAACAGCAGTTTTTGAAATTAGGAAAATAAATAAACTCTTTAAATTCACATTAGAGCAGCGAGCCGATCTGATGAAGGCTAGACTTGAATGCTTAGAGTTTTTAAGATGTTTCACTATTTTACCAAGTTACTGTTTATGTAAAGAGAATAATAATCTGATTACCGTACGTCTGTCCATTAATGGAGCACTTGCTAAACACCATGATGTTCTGCGTGAGCGTTCCGGTCTTATCAGAGAAGATGAACTCGACCTGCCCGAGCTCCTCGTTCAGGGTGGTGGTTCGAGCTTCAGCTGGGGTGTCCGTCTGACTGTGGTACATCTTCTGGTCCCAGTTAATGAAGAAACTGTGACCGAGCCTCAGGACCTCCACACTGAGAGAAAGTTCAGTTCATCATCACACAGTAACATCCAGGAGCAGGTCGTGAAAGCTGAATGTAATAACTTTGTTTTTACCTGACGTACAGCGAGATGGGCACCACAGTGTTGAGGATGATGATGTAGGACCAAAAGGTGAGGAAGCCTGAGAAGACCACGTTGTTCTGAAACTGACTCCAGGGTAAAAACACCTCAAACGTCCTGCCAATCCAGCTCTCCCAAATCGTGTTTCCAATAGCCAGAACCACTCCCATACATACGAGGAAAGCAAAGATCTGGAATGAACAAATAATGTTCAAAATCAAGAATAAATTACACTAAATGAAACGTCTCTGATACTGGAGCAAGTCTTTATGTGCTGTGTGATTGTGTCTATTACCCATAAAACCAGAGTGTTCATAAGTTTGTCGATACTGGTCCTTTTAAATGTAGTTTTCCCACAATTCTGCATCAGTTTGGTTTGCAGCCCTGTTGGATACAAGCAGAAGCAACGATCAGCGTTTAAACACGATTCAAGAGATCAAAAAATACAAATACTGAGACAAAGTGTCAAAACTATAAAAATACCAGCAAAGATGACCATCCCAAAGCACCATTCAGTGTTTCTGAGAAGACATCCTCTCAGAAGCATTTTCTCATTGTCCAGAGAGTATTTACTGTCCTTCCAGTACAACGTTCCTGTAAACTTATCCAGCTTGTTGTTTGGTGGTTCACAAATCACTTCTCCTGAAGAGCAACGACAAAAAAGCCCTCGATAACTACTGTAAGAACAGAAAAATATCAAACATGAAGTGAAAATCGACAAATGATCGGCATCTCCTCACCATCAAAGTCCATCAGTTTTGAAACATCTCCCAGATCCGAGGTGACACTCAAAGCCTGGCGGACTTTAAGATTTGTCTCGCTGTTAAACAAAAAATAACCAAGCAGCTGATAGATCGCCTGCCCACACAATTATCTCCTTTAGTTTCCTCATTTCAGTAAGTCGTGCAGCACTCACCCATCCAGCTCCGCGGTCTCGATGTAGCACAGACCGTACGGCTCGCTGCTGCACAGGAGCAGGATGTCTGCCTGTGAGTAGATCCCAAGTCAAACACTCAGTAGGCAATAAGTCACCTTTATTAAGATCTGCTGCTGTGTTTAGATCTGAACGTAAGAAAATCCTCCAACAAAAACTAAGACATCATCACATTTTGTGTTTACTCAGGTAATCTTGGACGGATACCGAAATGTGTTTTCTGATCAGAAATATTTAAGTGTGACAAAAACACAGAAACAGAAACAAAGCTGTGGTTTACAGCATGGTACAGACATAATTTACTCACAGCAACAAACTGGTTATTCTCCAGCTTGATGATGTCCCCCACTCGAACGTTCATCCATTTCTCATTCTGTAAACTTTAAGACAAACCAGATCATTTTTATTAACCTTTATTTAGCCAAGAAAGTCCCATTGAGTTACAGAAACTCTTTTACAAGGGAGTCCTGGGTTACCACCTATAGGGCATGTTGTGATAAATGTTGATTCAATTTCACAAAGTTAAACTAAACTTTTAAATTCACCAAAGAAGGTACCTTCCCCTGATGAGAACCTGAGACTGACGATTATTGACTTGCTGGTCACTCTTATGTCGGAACTGAAATAAAAAAGAAAAGTGAAAAATCTTATAAATATATATATTTATATATATTTGAAAATGATAAATTAGAGTTAAAAAATCCAGCTAACAAAATCATCTGTAGCATCCTTGACGGCTGAAATGGCCAGCACCAAAACCAAAGGCACGATGGTCGTGAACCAGGACAGGGAGGAGATCTCTGGAATCAGCTGTTGAAAAGAAATGTTTTTATTAGTTTTACCTTTAAAACACTGAGATCAATAAGTCAGAACACTAGCAGGTTGTTTTTTCCCTACCTGCAGTATCAACAGAACTACAAAGTAAGCGTTGGCCACCCTCTGGAACTGCTCAAACAAGTTGACCGGCAGGAAGGTGAAGATGTTGTACTTTGAAGTTTTGATGCGATTGTCCTGAAGAAGAGCACGTTCAGATGAAACGCTGCTGCCTACGCTTGTGGTTAAAGACGGTTGTGAGGTCGACTTACGGCGTACGAGAACTTGTCGTTGTATTCTCCAGCATTAGCTTTTACGCGGCGTTCCTTCTCTAGAAAAACAAACCGGAACATGAATATTTTACAGGAACGTTCCTCCATCAGCTCTGTGCTCCTTAATCTAAAAATATATTTTATTCTAGTTTTAAATCAAAGTATTAGATTGGGATCACAGTCCTAATTTAAAGAAAAGAACAATCAATTTTTTTAAAGGACAACAATAAATGATTAATGTTTGTTTCCTTGTCAGAAATCCGGAGTTTGCAGCCTTTAATAGCCAGTGTTCCCCTCTCTAACCCTTTGAGGTGATAATACTTAAATCTTGAGCTGTACTTTCATAAAGTGAAAATCCCAACAGGACAGTTTTCAAACCAACAAACAAACTGGAGCCGTTTCACAGCCTTTCTTATGGATTAACCCTGAAATAACACTAGCTTCTACATATACAATAAAAACTGTGAAACATGACAGATATATTTTCAAAAATAGCATTTTTTTTTTTTTTTTACAAATTCAACTTTTATTTTTACTGAGAACAAAGATCTAATAAAGTTTGGGATCACTTGGATTACTTTACAAGGAAAAGCTAATTTCCATGCAATTCACAAAAAAACTGAACAGTTTCACCAACAATTAAAATAGATCAGATGACTCTTTTAAAGGAATAGCAAGAGTTTTGCAAAGAGGCCTTTTATCAGCTGTCAGTCCTCTGCTGTCTCCTGGTTTAGCTGCTGGTCCAACTGATTTATTTTATAAGGACTATTGATTATTAGAAAACCGTTTTGGAGGTGATAAAATAGGACATTTGTCAAAGAGAGCTAGAGGAAGGAAGGCTCTAACATTTAGCAGCACCATGTGGACATGGTCTCATCCTTGATCTCATCCTACTACAGAATAAAGACCCATAACACTTAAAACATGTCAGCAATATGTAAGGAACATGCATCAATCTAAGCCATGCAGTCAGGTGAAATCTAGCATCAAAAACGGATCTAGAAGGTCTAAAGTTTGTCAGGCTGGAATTACTGCAAAAGGTTAAACATTTGTTCTCATAAAAACCTTCATTTCTAACTCTGTCATCTGAAGACCCTGCTCATTTGTTATGATTCAGACTAATTTCATGGAAACAAATGTAGATTTTTAAGTGATGCCAAACTTTTAGACTTCATTGATCCCCAGAAGAAAACTGTTTCGTCACAACAGATGAAAAAAAAAAAACTGCAGTAAAAGTCCAAATAGTGTTTACAACATGCAGCATCACTTCAAATAAAACCTGGTATGATATTATAGCATGGGTCAAACAAATAACTACAATCCAACAAAACTTTTACAGTTCAGACTAGATTTTCTACGCTAAAGTAAAAAAAATGTCCCAAGATTCTAAACCAACAGTTTATCAGCAGCCATCGTTTATAAATTAAATGTAAGTAACTGTCAAGCTTCACTGAATAAATCAAGTTTTTAATGTTTATTGAGGGAAAATCAAAAGTTTGTTTCTATATTTTTATGATGGTTTTTTTAAAAGGGACTTTGGTAAACAATGTAGCTTAAAACGTTCTTTTTTCATGCCTCTTAACAACGTTCTAACATAGTAGAGCTATAAATATATTGTGGCGATTAAAAAAAAGCGAAATAAATTAATGAAGCGATTTCCTCACAGTTCTCTAAAAACCTCAGCCAATCAGACGTTTCAGACCGAAAGCAACTATTGGACAATCCGGCTGTCTGTCTCCTGAAGCGCCTCACTTCCTCACTGCTTGGATCCTCTATTAATGCTGCTGGAGCGTTTTTCAGCAGAACATCCAGGAAGTGAGAGAAGGACAGAAACAGCTGTTAGTGCTTCAATTTTAGGAAAAAATACCAGAGTCCCAAAAAGAAAAACACCTTTTCAGCTAGCAGGAAGCTAAAAACGTTTGGACGTAGAAAGAGGAAAAACCAGGGGGGAACGTTAGCATAGCGTTTAAACAGCTGGTGTTTTGCTCTTTGTTGTTACTGTGGCAATGTGTGGTCACATGTCCAGAGAATTATATGTTTTAATGGTTTCTTGGTAACTAAAAAAAACAAATGTCAAAGAACTGAGCAAAAAAAAAAAAAAAAAACAGTTTACAGATTCGGTAACACTGAGCTGAGTAAACGCCTCATTTTGTCTCAACTTGTCACTTTTACCCAACAACTGGAGTTACAAGGGTGGGGAGGGGGGTATTATTATCATGCTTCAACAGGAAATACTGTACACTCATTCACAAACAACACCACACTAGCCACAACCTCAGAAAGATCAGACTACTTATCAGGAGGGATCTAAAGCCTGAGCTAACACAGACATACGTCTATCAGCCAAACCAGGTTAAATCATTGTTGAATTATGCATAAAACACCTGCAGTGAGCGGCAACAGGACAGATGATCTCACACATCAGCTGAGGTCATCCCGCTATCGGTTACTACCATACATTAATTATTAAAATCTATGTTATTGTTGTTCAAAAGCTTTGCTCTGTGCGGGGAAGCGCCGCTTACTTAGCTCATTTTTTGTCACTCTTTTCCCAAATCCCTTCAGGTAAGCCTGCATGTCCAAACAGCTCGCTGTGAGGTGATTCAGACATTCTTATGGATCTAATTCTGAGAAAGTTCCTCCTGAGTTTCCCCTTAATGAAGGGAGTTTGCTAACGGATGAGAAAACTGCTGAGGAATTGTTAAACAAAAAACATGGAAACAAGGTGGTCTGTGAGGATTACAACAACAAGAACAAGCACAACAACGTTGTGTTATTGCTGTGAGATGGTCAGTAGGCGCTTTGACATGTTACCCCTCATCCGATATCATTTTCACCATTAAATAAAATGAGTAGTAGTGGCAAAACAAATAAAAATGAGTCTTACCAACATGATGATTTCTTCTCCAGATTGGCATCTTTTCCTGGGACCTCCCCAGAGTTCCCCTAGCAGACACATGATAAACACATATAAGTGGTACACTGGTTATCAGGGTGAGCGTGTGACAGAAAATATGTTTTAAACACATCTGATGCAAACAGCAGCAGTGGATGTGTCACCCTAACCAAAGCTCTCAGGTGAGAGCTCAGTCAAGGTGTTTCCATGGTTCCCGTAGAAATCAGAGGAAAACAGGTGCTGGTTTGTTGCCGTTTTCTTTGTGTAATGGAGGCATTCTAATTCTCTTACCTTGCTCAAGTTTGTCACAGGCGCAGTCTTGTGTTGTCTCCATGAATCCTGCTAGTCTTTATTCCCCGCGCCGCATTCCGGACATTTCTTCACAGCAAACGCTCTCCAGCTTCAGAACAACAACCACCAGGCACGGCCGGACTCATGTGAGTCAACAAAGCTGCTGCTGAGCGGCGGTGAGTAATGAGCTGAGGGACACTGCAGAGAGGAGGGAGGAGTGGGCTGAGGAGGAGAAATGGTGCAGGAAGGAAAAAAATGTGTCCCGTTGTTCTGTGACAAATCTGAGCAGAAATCCTCTCACCCAGACTGGAGACGTGTCTCTGAGGCAGCGGGGGGGTTAAAGGTCTGCGAGGAGCATCCTTCTGTTCCTCCACAGAAAGAGAGAACCCAGAAGAACTGCAGATTTAATCAAACAGACGAGTTTATTACCAATGTTAGTGCGTTATTTAGAGGAAATGCTCAAAGGCTCTATTGATCTGTTTGTTTTAGATAGATAACTTTCCTTATTTATAGGCCTATTATAACTAATAATAAGATTTTCCAGAACATTCACATTTTCCCTGCTTAATTAGAGATTTAATGCACAAAGTTTAGAAGCATATTTAAAGCATTTTCAGATGAGAACTATATAAAAGTTGCTCTAAATACTTTTATTCTTTGTTTACACTGGGGTCTGTTTTTATGATTATAGCGCCATCACCTGGTTTACTTGTGAAATGCAGACTGTAGAGATGAACTATTTGTTCAGAACTGACACTATGTTGAAGTTGTCGGTCTGTTTGTGTTGTGACAGCAGCCATCTGTAGAGAGAAAATAAAAACCCAAGTCCTGACAGCAGTTTAAAATGACAAATGATCTGGTCTAAGGGACGTCCTAGAGACTGTTTTCTAAATTTATAAAATGATGACTATTAACAAATCAAACCTAACATCATTAGATTTTATCAATGTTGTTTCTATGTTTTTAAAAATCATGTGATTTTAGGCTACACAGTCAGACTGCTGACCTGACAGATGTCCAGAAGACATTCAAACATCCTCCACAAGGAGGAGATGCCACTAAAGGTCATTGCTAAAGAAGCTGATTGCTCACAGAGAGGAAAGTTGAGTGGAAGGAAAAAGTTTCCACATCAACAGGGAAAACTAAAGCTTTAAAGGCACATTATGTAGCTTTTTCATGTTTTAAATCCTTTCCTTGATCCAGTCTGTGCTAATCTGACCCTTCAGGGTTAATGAAAAGTCCCTCAGCCCCATCTGCTGCTTGGATCCAGAATACCACGTTTGTAACTTCTGAGTCTCTGGTCTGGAGTCCTGAAGTCTCACAAAGTCACGTATCTCACGAGGGTTAGGCTAACCCAATGTGGCTAACTGTTATGCTAGCTCCGGAGTGAAACAGCTGATTTCTTTGAATGAGTGATGAACCGCTCCAGTAGAAAGCAGTGAAGGATGAGGAGACATTTCAACAGGTAGATTTAGGGCTTTCTGAGTAGAAACAATGCTAACGTTTTTACAACAGTGATTTAAAATGGACACTAGGGATGCTAAAACAAGCCAAAACTGCATAGCGTGCCTTTAATAGCATCCTGTTACATAAACACTATGCAGTTTTGGCTTGTTTTGGTCAAGCAAAATCCATTTAAAACTGGGGGATCTTCAATGCATTTGACCTAAGGGCTGCTATCAAAGCAACCTGAGCTTCCATTACACCTCAGCAGCTCCACAGGCTGATCTCCTCCATGACACTCTGTATTTAGTCAGGAATTAATGCAAAAGGAGGTCCAACCAAGTATTGTGTGCATAAAAATGAAGAGCCGTTTCAGAAGCCTGAAATTCCTGTTTAAATTATCTTTTTATTTATCTTATGTAATAATCAAATTTTCTGAGAATTTTAGGTTTTCATTATCTGGAAACCATAATCATCAAAATTACAAGAAATAAAGACTTTAAATATTTCACTCTGTGCAATTAAATCTATATATGACTTTCACTTTCTAAAAAGAAAGACAAAGACTTTGAACTTTTTTCTGATATTCTACTTTTTAGATGTACCTGTAGACTTTGTAAGTTGATATCTGGCAACCATTTTTAACCATATTCAAGATGTAGAGGGTAAAGGTCAAACAGCACTGCTACGCTCCTCTGGACGACTGCAGTGCGCTGGAGGTGAAATGTGGAAGACAAAAAGAGACATCACAAGTTTCATTAGCAAAAACTGTACCCTGGAAGAAATAAATACAGAAAACCTGGTGAGAGCCAGAAAGGCAGCAGAATCTTCTCATCTCCATCTTCCAGGTTTGGACCGGGCTGGCAGTCAGTCTCAGTACAACACACTGGCTGGGTTTCAAGACCTAAAACATCTGGAGAAGGAAAAAAAGCTGAGAATAAATATTTTTAACACTCATTATGCTGTAAATTTAAATAGAAACTATGAGTGGCTTTGAATAGTGGGGGGTTTTTTCTTCATGTTTTTGTGATTGTGTTGATTTTCATTTTATTCATAGTGACCTTGACTGTCCTGAAAGTTGCCTATAAATAAAAAGTATGTATTTTCAGAGTTGTTTTTAGGGTACACATTGTGTTAAATGCAGAAATTGAAATGTTCCTTTATGTTGTAAAGAGCTTTGTGATGTATATCTGTGAAAGGCGCTATATAAATAAACTTTACTTACTACTTCTTTATACATAGGAGTCAAATTATAACAGGTCCACTGTCCCTCTATTAGTCCCAGAGATGGTGAAAAGGTAACTGACTTTATGAGAAAGACTAAATAATTGACTAAAAAAATAAATAGAACTTCCAGAGGCTGTAAATGGTGATTGAGATGTGCAGCTGTTTTCTGTTAGTCAGTCTTTTGTCTTGAATTACACCTGCACTGTTAACTCGATCGCTATGTGGACAATACAGAAGTGTTTATGTTATGGTCGCTATAGACCCGGTTCTCTGTCTCTGGTCACTTCCAGTTTATTTTTGACCTCAGCCACTCAGAGGTGTTAACCTACATATTTTAAAAATTACATTACAAATTATTTCATTTTAAGTAAACACATAAAATATGCACCTATACTTTCTGACATCATGGTCAAAGTGCAGTGCTCAAAACATGGACTAGTTCTGTGTACAGAGGTCAAAGCTGATACTGTAGGGAGCATAAAACCACCTGATGGTAATATTACAAAAAGATAACTCTACTCTACTATAGAGATTAGGACTGTTAATTCCTTATGCCACAATCACTCGTTCAACTTGACACCCTTCAAATCAGCTGATTAAAGTCTGGTATCAAGCAAAACACTAAACTGCATCAAATGAGAGAAAATGCTGATTCATACTGAGAACCTAAATGAGTCTTATGAACCAGTTTTACATTTAATTAGTATTAATCAAGTGTACAATTCAGCTGAGTCATGATGATGGGACTAGTGTGCTATGTGGGTTACGTGACGTCACGTTCCCGCTACTACAAATATCTTCACAGATGAGATTACAATACCCATAGACATTATATATTAATACTAACCCAATATATAATGTCTATGATAATACCAGTCATGACTTGCCTGCTTATATAAATATTAAAATATGTCTCTTTTTTTGGAAATCTAACAGCTAACATTTCCTTCATTATCTGTGTAGGAATCTGATAGTGTTCCTGTTAACAGGTTAAAGAGCAAACTTGTGGACTCATATAATTTTTAAATGTATTTTTTTGTTGCTAAATTCACATTATATAATTTTAAAGAAGTACTGTATTGTTACTTAAAATGCGTAAAGCAGTGAAAGTCCACCCTTTGCTCGTAAGGAAGCAGCTACAGGTTGTACCCTACTTTTATCCCCGTGTCGTTGGGATGGGCGGGCTCCGTCTAAAACCTGGCACTTGTCCCAAACTCTCCCACTCCAACGTGCCCTCGGGACATTTTTAAAGTTATAAACAAGCAAAATAACTATCGTTGTTTTCCGCACAAAGCCCCATATTATATTAACACTACACATTCTTATAGGACCTACATTTTTTGATATCGTTGCAAAGAAGAAACAAGTTCCACTAGCTACTTTCAGTGATGAAGTGAGCTAAAAAAATAGAACGGGTTGCGGAAGTCGTATTTGATTGGTCGAACTTCTAAAAGGGCGGGAGTAATGAGCTCGAGCTCATTGTTGATTGGACGTGAGCAGCTGCAGGTTCCGTAATTCCGCCGTGCTCTCTGAGAAGTAAACAGCGGATTTATGCTCTTTCAAGGATTTGTCAGACTTGGCGGCGATAGGCGGTTAACGGCACTGCTGTTTAAGGTAGGTGTCCTACACGTCCCGCAGATAATCCGGTCAAAGTGTCCCCTGGTGTGTACATTACGGGAATGATTGTTATGGGGGCAGCTCATATAGGGGCAGATGACTGCGCAGAAAGCAGCAGCCACAGGGTCAAATCAGGTCAGTTTTAGCAAACTGATAAATTTAATATTGTTTACAGGAGCTGTGTGTGTTACAGCAGTGAGAGCTCTGTGAAGGCTATAGTCTTTGTTTACATAAATGTCAAAGTAATCATTAGGTAATGTTTACAATTGAAGGAATGCCACAAATCTCTAAATATTCAAGCCTGCTGTGGTTTTACAGCATGTAACCATGACTGTGGTTAGTAAACCCACAATCAAATCTTTGACCTTTAATATTGGCCTCACAGTTGGTAGCAATCAAAATACTTGATCAGATAAAATACTTCAGAAAATAATCAGGTTGGGTTGAATGCAATCTATTCACAGATAAACTTGTTAAACCACTGAGCTGCAAAACAAGAAGTTCAAGTTGTTGCTAAATTCTAAGTGTTTTATTCCCAGACTGCCTGAGTGAATTGTAGCTAACCAGAAATGACATTTCCTGTAAGGATCCGAGTCAGAATGGCTTATCTGCGACGTCTGAGGCAATGCCACCCCACAGGCATTGCTATCTCCCATCTACACACCAGCAGCCGGGTCTCTGACAAGCAGCATTACAAGATGCTAGTCCTTGGAGGAGGAAGTGGAGGAATTTCAATGAGTGCACGGATGAAGAGACTGGTTGGAGCGGAGAATGTGGCTGTGGTGGAGCCGTCTGAGGTAAGGATTATGATCAAAGTCATCCGCTTCTTTTACAGTACCAACATCAAACATCTGTAAATGGTAGAAAGTTTTAAGAAGCTAATAACATTTGATGTTCAGGCGCACTACTACCAGCCAATATGGACCCTGGTTGGTGCTGGTGCTAAATCTGCAGCCTCCTCAGCTCGTTCCACTGCAAGCGTCATGCCGTCTGGTGTGAAGTGGGTGAAATCTAAGGTTCAGGAAATAAACCCGGACAAAAACACTGTCCGGACAGATGATGGGATGGAGGTAGGAGACCATAATCTGATGAAATGTTTGCTAAAATTATATAATTTCCTAATGAATTGTCATGAAGTTGTAATGTTTATGTATATATTTTAAGGACTTATAGAAAACTAGTCCTATGTCAAATCTACTCTACAGATTTCCTATGAATATTTGATTGTGGCTCTTGGTATACAACTCCATTATGAGAGGGTGAGTTTGTGCTTTTTTCACTCATTGATTCTGCCAGGATAAAGTCTATATAAACATGATTATATCCCAATAAACGTGTTTGTATTGATGTAGATTAAAGGGCTCCCAGAGGCCTTTGAGCATCCGAACATTGGATCAAACTACTCCATCCAAACTGTGGAGAAGACGTGGAAAGCTCTGCAGAACTTCAAGGAGGGCAATGCTGTGTTCACATTCCCAAATACTCCTGTGAAGTGTGCAGGAGCTCCTCAAAAGATCATGTACTTATCAGACGCTTATCTCAGAAAGGTACCTAATCTCTTGGATCGAATTGAAATGGCGTATGAAAGGTCAAATGTTACGTTCCAAATTTCACGAGGATGTTTTTATGCTGCAGACAGGAAAAAGAGCAAAGGCCAACATAATATACAACACATCACTACCCGTGCTCTTTGGGATCAAGAAGTACGCCGACACGCTGTGGGACATCGTGAAAACCCGAGACCTACGAGTGAACCTTCGCCAAAACCTCATCGAAGTGCGGGCAGACAAACAAGAAGCTGTGTTTGAAAATCTCGACAAGCCAGGAGAAACCAAAGTGTTTGAGGTAACATCTCACTGCCGTGTTCGAGCTTTAGTATTATCCTGAGATTATCGTCTAATCTCCTTTTTTCTCTTAGTATGAAATGCTTCATGTCACACCACCGATGGGGCCCAGTTTGGTGATTAAAGGTGGTCCGCTGGCCGATGAGGCTGGCTGGTTGGATCTCAATAAAGATACCCTTCAGCACAACAGATATCCAAACGTTTTTGGGATTGGAGACTGTACCAACCTTCCTACGGCCAAAACCGGAGCAGCTGTCGGTGAGAGACTGGGTTTTAAGACTGAGGCTTTCAAATCACAAAAAGAAAAACAACCTTGCACAACACATGCTTTACACATCATCATAAAAGTATAAACCACACCTAGAGGAAGCAATAGAGGGTGATTTTCAGCTGATCTAACAGGCTCTGTCATCGCTTCTCTTATCTTAGCCTTTGAGGATGATTCACAAATACATGTTGGAGAAGTTGAACCATCGTGTGTTTCTGCTCACTCACATTTCCTGTGGTAATGACGTTTCATTTTGTGAACTGTTAAAGTCATTAATAGGAAATTCCAGAGACTTTAAATGCAGTCTCGTGTTTTTATGAAATGTCCCCAGAAAGGATTTAGTTTTAAATCATAAAGCTGATCTTTTTATCGTGATGAAAAATGAAACTGTCTGAATTATGTATTTAAAGAAGTAAAAGCCTTGAGTTTAGCAGCTAACCTCTAGTCTTTGCATTACATTTGCAGCATGTTTCATGCCCAGAGGTGGTAGAGTACCCAAAAAATGTACTCAAGTAAGAGTAGCACTACTTCAACATATTTTTACTCAAGTAAAAGTAAAAAGTTGCTATCTCAAAAAATACTTGAGTATGAGTAAAAAAGTATTTGGTAAAAAGTCTACTTGAGTACTGAGTAACATTTGTCTGATTTTTTTTTTAATTATGTGATCAGACAGACAAAAATATAAAGTTTGGGGGGAAATTCTAGTGGCTAAGATGAAAAACACTGATACAAATCTACATAACATGATATCGAAACAAAAAATTTTAAGCAGAAGAAACACTTTTCAAAAGTATTTTAAAAAATATAATGCCAAAATTCAATAGAGCTAGCTATGCGGCTATAAAACTAGCTAGGTAGCTATCTATTTAGCTTTTGTGGAAGCTAGATAAAGATAGTTAGCTAGCTAGAAAATGAGAGTAGGAAAACAAAGCTGGTGCAGAAACATGTGGTCTCCTTTAATAAAGTGTAGGCGTGTCTGGTGTATTTTTGTTAAAACGTGTTTGTTTTTCTGTAAAGTTACTAGAGGATTCAGAGATTTTACTCAAGTAGAAGTAGTGGTACTTAAAAAAAATAATACTCAAGTAAGAGTAAAAAGTACGGTGAAGTAAATCCACTCAAAGTAATTTTTTTTCAAAAAGTTTCTCAAGTAAATGTAACTGGTTACTACCCACCTCTGTTCACGCCTAACATACTGCTGCACACTTCAGACTTTTCTGTTAAAGCGTGTTAAATAACACGCCTCAGTTTTTTACAGTTTCTCTGATTTCCATCTAACCACGCGATTTAAAAACACACACCCTATTTGGCTGGTTGTGAATTCTCCAGACGGGTATAATCCGTTTTTCTGGATTAGTCTGATCCAAATGGTTCAGACCTTTACTTCTCATTCACGTCATCTCTCAGAGTGACTTCTGGAATTATTCAAGAATGCTGCACGTGTGTGGCTTGTTCTGAACCCGATCCTGATTTAGTTTTAGCTGAGTCATTGTTGTGCTGAGAGGTTAACATCAGTCCCTTGTGTTACTGTGTCTTCATCTCAAAGCAACACTGCGATATATTTATGATCTTGGGACTCTTTGCTAGTTGTGGGGTGTAAAACAGATGTGACTGAGCCACACTGGAACAGATTATATCATAAAAGACACGGCGACTAACTGAGGCTGTTGGTTTATAATTTGGCATTTTGGTCTCTGAGCAGTAACAGAGGAACCAGCTGAGGTCCTAATGTGGTCAGTGTGGTTTAGAACGTTTAAAACCAGTTTATCCATGGCAGATTTTAGGTTTTGAGTAATTGATATCAGTTGGAAATAAATCAAAGTTTAGCTCCAGTGCTCTAAGTGACCTTTCAGTATTTGGTTGTCTTTAAAGCAACACTAAGAAACTTTCCTGCGTAGCCCCCTACTGGTTAAAAGTGTTGTAAATTATTTATTTACCTGTGAGGTGGTGTTGGGGAAGTCTTATTTTTCAGGACATACTTCTCTACGATATTTCACCACGTGGTTAATAGTCAGACTGATCAAACCGTGAAACCCTCGCTGAAACCATCACTCCTACCCGACCGTTGCTACTTCTGGTAACTATGGCCGTAAAGCAGGAAGTGACATCATCTAGGAAACCTACCTGCTCCTCAAAACTGTTTATCTGGCCAGTAGAGGGCAGCAGAGTGGTGGCAAATATGAAAATGGTCAAGTTTCTAACTCAAAAATCAATTAGATCAATTTGCTTAAAGTGTAAAAAACGACTTATTGTTGATTTAACTCTCCTTTTATCCCTGTTGCTGAGAAGTAGCTTGATACCAGCATTACAACACCTTACGGTTGCTTTGTCAGGCGGTGAACAGCGTTATTGTTGTTTCCACAGATAGAGATCTTTGACTTTTACTCTAATGCTTTAGTTTTTGGATGTTCTTGTGTAGTGTACACCCAGGGTCTTTTTTAAGACAGACTCTGGTCAGGCTGTTTTAGATTTGACTCTGTTGTTTTGATCCAGTTGCTCTAACATAAAATCTTTGTTGACGGCTCACTGCTGAGATTGTTGTTCTTCTGAAAGGTTTAGAGACTCGGGTTCTTCTATTTCACAGCTATTCGGGTCAATGGGATCCAGAGAATACTCAAATCAACAGATTCTTAGATTTGTGTGGCATTTTTAAGCTCCAACACGCGGCGTGATTTTGGGGAGGATTTACAACATTTTTAGTAAATTTGAAGAAACAAAGGATAAAATATCTATTTTTGTTTTTTTGCATTGTGGTTTATTATTGATGTGGAATAAAGTTTGGAAAATGAATATTTTAAAATAAAATATGGATGTATTTTTATTTATCATTGCAGATATTGATTGAATGTCACATAAAATACTTTAACATAAAGCAGAAGTTCCTTTAAAGTGATAATATGCAGTTTTGCTTGTTTTGGGCGCCCTCTGGTGTCTGTTTTAAATCACTGCATTACACAAGTTAGCATATTGTTTCAGCTTCTAAACGCCTAATCTACCTGTTGAAATGTCTCCTCAGCCTTCACTGCTTTCTACAGGAGCGGTTATTTACTCCTTCAAAGAAATCAGCTGTGTTCAAGCAGGGAGAGATGGAAAAACATCAGGAATCATGAGCTAAAAACACTCCAGAGCTAGCATAACAGCTAGCCACTTTGGGTTAGCCTAACCCTCGTGAGACACGTGACTTCCTGGGTACCGTGACGGCGACGGAGATTTTGCAATCGTGGTATTCCGGATCTAACCACCAGATGGGGCTAAGTGACTTTTCATTAACTCTGTAAAGGGTCAGATTAGCACAGACTGGCTCAAGGAGAAGATTTTAAAATATGAAAAAGTTGCATATTATCACTTTAAGAACACAGTGTGTCGTGCTCATACTGCTGCTCACTGCTGCTTTTAGTGTCAATACTGTTTCTGTTTTTAGCTCACTGCCAGCTGCATGAATCTAAGTGTCGGCTACAGTAAAAGGCAGCCTGGGATTGAACAGTTCTTATATTATTGTATCAGGTTGACATGTTGCACACAGTCATGCTATTTAAGCTTTAAACTCAAGCTCAGTCAGTGTTAAACCATTTAGTCACATTAGTTAGAATAAAGTCACTGCATGTGTTTAAATGTAAGTTCTGTAATTTTGCATGAATTCACACATTCTGACACTGAATGTAAAGAATCACTCATCAGAGGCAGACAGGAGTTCTGACGATCTGTTTCCTGCTCCAGAGGATAAACGCCCAGGTTAGGTCAGCATAGTAAACACTGTCAGGTCACAAGAAAGTGTTAATTCTTGATCCATGAAACAACAGGGTCTGTTTGTCAGAGTCATGCCCATTAAAGCCATTTGCACACTAAACAAATAACTCCACATAATCTATATTTTCTGCTGGGGGCTTGTTGAGCCGTGGTTTTACTGCTGGGTGTCTCCTGGAGGCAGGCCTGGATTCTGATTGGTTGAAACGTGTTAACAAGCCGCCTGGTTGTTAAATTTAGTCGAAGCTGTTGGAGGGAGCGGAGGTGTTTGGCTGCACCTGTCAAGTTTAAAGCTCTCTGGGGTTTTCTGTAATTATTAAAACGTCTTCACTTTACTGCAAACACAGATCCAGAATTTATGAAGAATTTGTGAAAAGATTTTCCTTTTTTTAAACTTAGTGATTTTTCAACTTTTTCATATTTTTAAATCTTTTCCTTGAGCCAGTCTGTGCTAATCTGACTCTTTACAGAGTTAATGAAAAGTCACTTAGCCCCATCTGGTGATTAGATCCGAAATATTGCAAAATCTCTGTGACGGTACCCAGGAAGTCACGTGTCTCACGAGGGTTAGGCTAACCCAAAGTGGCTAGCTGTTATGCTAGCGCTGGAGTGTTTTTAGCTCATGATTCCTGATTTTTCCATCTCTCCCTGCTTGAACACAGCTGATTTCTTTGAAGGAGTAAATAACCGCTCCTGTAGAAAGCTATGAAGGCTGAGGAGACATTTCAACAGGTAGATTTAGGCGTTTAGAAGCTGAAACAATGGGCTAACTTTTTAATGGCAGTGATTTAAAACGGACACCAGAGGGCGCCCAAAACAAGCAAAACTGCATATTATCACTTTAACTTGACCAATTACTCTTCAGTTCTACATGTGATTGCTGACAGGGATTAAAGGGATGCCTGTTTTACTCAAAGCATGCTGGGACAATGCTGCAGCTTCTAGAGAACCAGAACATGAAACATTGTGCTCTAATTCTTGTTAATTTCAGTAACGGTGTGATTTTTTTTTTGTTTACAGCTGCACAGTCTGCAGTCTTGAACAGAACCATCAGCAAACTAATGAAAAATCAGAAGCCAGATAAGAAGGTATGTGTCCCATCAGCCATCCCAGTTCTCCTGTAGGACACCTGTAAAACACTAGTCCTGTTTCTGATTGTAGTACGACGGGTACACCTCCTGTCCGCTGGTCACGAGCTACAACACCGTGGTTCTGGCGGAGTTTGACTACAATGGACAGCCGCTGGAAACGTTCCCCATCAACCAGGCCAAAGAAAGAAGACTGATGTACTACATGAAGGCTGACGTGATGCCTCACCTCTACTGGCACGGGCTTCTCCGGTACGTATACGGCTCATTTAACCGATTCTGGTTTTGAGGGCTGATGCCACTTAGGATTTTCTTTTGAGAGGAACAACGGATACAGTTTAATTCTGATTTATCTCAAAGAGCTATAATTAACAGAGTACTTTGTTATTAACATTAAAATGATGTGGGAGTAAAAACCCCCATGAAACAGCTGTTGATGCTAGTGTGAATTAGCGATGATGTGTTCACGGACCCCCCAAAAACCAGATTTTTGAGTTTCAGGTTGGTCGATCATTCTGATTATTATCTGATTCTGATACACAGGCATTTTTTGGGTGCTCCTCTAATAAAAATGATTGTATGCTTGAATTAATAATTTATTTTCCACATCAGCTGCTACAAAGTCTTTGTTAATTCTTCATCAGGGGCCTGTGGGGCGGACCAGGACCGTACAGGAAACTCCTTCACCTTGGGATGAAATAAAGCCTTCCCTTCAGTTTAGAGTTAAATGATCATCTGAAACTTTTAACAGGAAAAAAAAAAACTACTGAATGAAACTCATCATGCTGCAATTAAAAAAAAAAAAAAAGGACGACAACTTCTCTGTGATCAGGGTCTAACAAGAGGGGCTTTTTGTTACGATGAGAACGATCGTTTCTGGACGCTAACAGGTGAATTTTTAACAGCTTAACTATGATGTAGCTTACAGTTTTCACCAAGGAATAAAACGAATCGTGTGAAGTTCACCGAGTTCCTTCCTGCTGGGCTCAAAACGCATGATCCAGATGATCTCCATGAGCTGACACTTTCAAAGGTGGGTCATCCATTGTGTCAGATGTTTCATCCCAATCAGATTTCATGTGTTTTGTCTCCTGTTCAGAGGAAGTGTCTGATCTCTGAGCACGTTTTTAATCTACCAAACATTTTGTGAGAGTGGAGTTGCTTTGACCGTCGACATGTAAACCGCCACAAAGTGCTTTCTCTTTACATTTATATGTCCGTGTCAACATAATGTTTTCTACATCCTGATCTTTCTTCATATTGAACTGGGTTAAACATATCAACGGCTCTAAGTCAGTGCTGTAATCATTATAGGTTTGTTACTCTTGAATCAATGAAAATATTATATAAACATTGTGTATTTGCCTTTTCATGTGGAATGATTAAAAAATGAGACACATGTGACACACTGTTGTAAGTTTATTGAGCATTTCGTCAAAACGAACTGCAACATTACACATTATACACAACTTTAACAACAGTGGGTTTCATGTTGTCACCCTTTGACACAACACAGATTGTTTGTTTATTAAAAGGCATCCAACATGTCAACACTTCAAACAATGTCTCTAAGTCTGGCCTACTTAAAGGCATACTTTGTAACTTTTTCATATTTTAAATCTTTTCCTTGAGCCAGTCTGTGCTAATCTGACCCTTTACAGGTTAATAAAAGTCCATCAGCCCCATCTGCTGCTTGGATCCAGAATACCACGTTTGTAACTTCTGAGTCTCTGGTCCGGTGCCCTGAAGTCTCACAAAGTCACGTATCTCACGAGGGTTAGGCTAACCCAAAGTGGCTAGCTGTTATGCTAGCTCCGGAGTGTTCTTAGCTCATGATTCCTGATTTTTCCCATCTCTCCCTGCTTGAACACAGCTGATTTCTTTGACTGAGTGATGAACCGCTCCAGCAGAAAGCAGTGAAGGCTGAGGAGACATTTCAACAGTCAGATTTAGGGGTTTCTGAGCAGAAACAATGGTGCTAACGTTTTTAAGGCAGTGATTTTAAACTGACACCAGGGGGAGCCAAAACAAGCAAAACTGCATAGTATGCCTTTAATATTTTAGATTATTTTTTATGGGTTTTTTTTACCCTTATTTATTCAGGTAATGTCTCAAAGATTAAGAATCCCTTTTTTTTAAAAGGGAAAAACAATTATTGTATGAATAAATGACATGTTTGTTGTGTCAGTGTTGAATAAATGAGGGTCAAACTGAAACAACACTCATATAAAGATTTATTTATAATTTAAAAACATAAAACTAGTTAAACCAGTTTAAACTGAGATGCATTTTTGTGTATAAACTGTGAAAGTTTAACTCCATTATGCAGACATTTTTAATTCAGTTCTTATTAGTGGGTGTCGGTTTTAAGTTCCGTCCAGGGGGAAACATGCTGCATATAAATGGTATTTCCCGTGATGAATATATAAATATGATAAAATGCTCCATGTTTAGTTATTTAGAGCGTTGCTATGGTTCCTCAGCAGGGAGAGACTCCGCGCGCGCCGCCGCCACGTTGGTTCCTCTACGTCGGTGTCGCATTTTCCTGCGCAGCACCAACGTTGTGTTTGTGATGAGGCGGGAAATGGCGTCCGAACACTCGGTTGATCCGTGACTAGCCGCCTGAGCGACAGACACAGCTGGCGGCAACAACCACGGCTCCACTCCCATCGGTGGCCGCCACGGTCGCGGCCGACGCTGACAACGCACCGGCAGGTTTTTAACGAGCTTCCGTTACCATCAGTAAGCAACAACAACATGTAAACAAAAATATTTGTCCTCGTGAAAGTCTGACTGCCGCTAGCTTAGCGGCTAACGTTAGTCAGCGAAGGGGGCGTAGTCTAATGGCTGAATATAGTGAACAAAACGACTTGGTTATTTGCATTATTGTACAAACATATTAACATATCATTTGCATGTAAAACGCATACATTATAAGGGGCTAACGTAACGTGTAACAGTAGCGAGGTGATAAATGTTACGGTGCTGCTTTTACTGCCTTTGACGTTTTGCTAGCCCCGGAGCTAACTGTAACCTGTTAGTCACAGAGCGCGCTGACAGCATATTGTTAGCATTAAACAAGCCAAGCCGGGAAGTGTCGGTTGTGTCCTCATACAGCTGATGTTGTGTTACTAAACGTGAGCCGTTGGCGTTAGGCGAGTAGTGGGCTGTTGCTGCTTTGTGGCTAAAACGCTGTTTCTGTGAATGCAGCCTGCCCGGTGTTACATAACGACAGTCAGCGGTGCCGTTTGCTGTCGGATCGAATTTAGCAACAATCGACTCAACACCAGCCGAAAACGTCCTAAATAACAGAACATAAACATACCGGCTAAAGGCCTAAAACTCAGAAATGTCTGTTTTATTGACACACACACACCACTCCACCCGCTCATCTAAAAACATTCGGATCGGTTACAACTTTTGTTCTTGCAGTGTTATGGTTTGTTTCGTCACTGCTTTTAGTTAAAGACACAATTTCAACTCAAATTGCTGTAGAATAGTGACGTTGACATCTCGTCATTGATGTAAATGTGTTTGAAGTTTTTAATCTGCATCACGTGATGCATTGTCCAGCTAGAGCAGGTAAACAAGACTCCATATGGGTAAATATTTACTTGGTTGAGGGAGAAAAGAACAGGAAAACTGCAAACATGGCATTATTTTATATGTTGGAAAGAGGTTTATGGGGAAATTTTTGTCTTTGTGCTTTCATTTTAGCATCAGCGTTTGTCTCAAAACGTAGCCTATAAAGATCTTGGTTATATTTAAAACAGTTTTGTGCTTACATTAAGAAGTTCTGTCTCTTTACCTTCAGACCTGACACTGATTTCTGATTGGCTTCAATTTAGATTGAGACTAAACTATATGTTTTGCACTGCAATGGAAATTTTTATCACATAGTAATAATCTAGATATTGGACCTCAGTTTGTTGCAGTCCTCATAGCAGACTCATCAGTCTGTCACAGACCTTCATCTGAAATGATTTGTATCTCTTTGTCAGATGTTTCTATGTGACCGTGGAGCATGATGAGGCTGAGAGTGCGTAAAGCTCCTCAGCAGCCGAACGGAGGCCATCGAAAGCACCCATCCCAGGCTAAACGGAGACATTGTGACGTGGAGCCGTCCCCGGTGAGAGGTCGAGGCAAGATGCAGAAGAACGAGACCGGCCTGTTATCTACCATCAAGAAGTTTATTCGTGGAAATGCAGTTAAGGTAGGAACGTAGGAGCATTTACGGCTGTTCTAGTCCTTTTTTTTTCTAAAAACACGCCAAAGTTTTCTACAATCAGATGTTTAAACAACAATTAAATTTACAGACTGCATGAGTAACTGAAAGAGCTCAGAATAAACTCTGATTTTATTCATCAGACAATTTAGTTACTATTTCAACAAGAGGCACAAGCAATATAATTACAAAGTGTCGGCCACAAATAAAATAAAAACAAAGCCCTTAGCTGTGGTTTAAGTGAGGAAAATCAATGACTTGAACCTTAGAGTAAGTGGTATAGTTAACCCTTTAAAGCCTGAAATATGAAATAATAAAAGTTTATTTTTAAACTGAACTATTTGTTGACTGAAGATAATATAACTATATAATAATTATATAACAGCAATGAAGAAATAAAAATGTCCACCTGTGGATCCTCCACCAGAGAAGGTACTAATCCTAATACTCCATCAGGCTGCTTGGAGGCTGAGTGTGGTTTGATGCCAGTTTGAGACAATAGTCTACAAGGGGTTCCTAATTTTACAGAAACATAAAGACATTTGTGTTTTCCTGTTGTTGGAGTACACACGAGATCAAAGATTAGAATTAAAAAATCTTTTATTTAGAAATAAACTTATATTATTATTAATAAACTATAAACAGTAAGAATAAGCCTCATGTTTCAGTTTTCACGTGGACACCTGTTTAAAGTTTAGTAAGTATATAAACTCCTGCTAAAGGGACCTTTATTTCTAGTGGACATCCTCTGATACACATACTGGCAGCTTTTTCAACAGCAGCTGTATTCTCTGATGAGTAAAACCAGAGTTTGACTGTTTTATTTTGAGCTCTTTTAAATGCACGTGTGGTCAGTAAATCAGAATGTTTTACCCAAAGAGATACTCCACCAGAAAGGGATTTATTTTGTTGTCTGTTGCCATATTTCCCGTAGTTAGATAAGTGGGCAAAAAAAAGACGCCTACGTCCGTGAACACGTATCCACGCGTTGTTTACAAACCTCAGAGACAATAAAAATAACACAAAGGCATGAGCTGCAGAGATCATCTTCAAAAAATGTTACCAGGTTTAGCCTAGTAGCCAGCAGTGTTGGGAATAACGCCGTTTAAAGTAACGGCGCTACGTAACTCCGTTCTTTTATCGGTAACGAACTAATCTAACTAATTACCGTTTCCGTCATGAGAACGGCGTTTCCGTTACTGAGCGTGAAATGCGTTGCGTTACTTTTATAATGTTCTCTCCAACAATGCGTCCGTAGGTTCAGTCCTCTGAGCTTTATTTAGAACAATAAGAGCTGCTGTCGGCTGTAGCCGCACCAAAAACAGTCTAAAACAGTTAAAAACAACCGAACAGAGCTGTTTCCTGCTCTCTGTCGCTCCTGCAGCAGCAGTACGTCTGTCTCACACACATGCGCGCTCCGCCCCGTTTCCCCATCAGCTGTTCTCTCGCGCCTTTCGCTGTTTTCACACAAAGCAGAAGAGGACAGCGTCTCAACTTCCAAGCATAGTCTGAGAACAAACGATAACCAGACTATTACGGTATGAATTGATGAAATAAACTGTGTACTCTGAACGCACCGCCTCCATGCACAAACTGCTTGTGCGCGCAGCCGCGCACACACAAGCACAAACGCCAGCGATGGAGCAGGGCAGTCTGGAGCATTAGGATGAAAAGTTTTCATCTTCAAGGTGGAGATTTATCCACTACTTCAAACTCTTTGGGGTAAAGTCCAGAATGTGTTTGTGAGGTGTCGTTATGTCCAGGAGTTTCCGTTTCTTTTAAATTTACTCATAAAAACTGCTGAGAAAAATCCTAATCCTTTATACCACAACTTTTTTTTTAAATAGTAACGCAAAAAATATTTTCCCTGTAACTAGTTACTTTTGTTATAAAGTAATTCTGTACCTAAATCAGTTACTTTTTGGAACAAGTAGTGAGTAACTATAACTAATTACTTTTTAAAAGTAACGTTCCCAACACTGTTGGCCAGTATTTGTATTTACGGACTTATGGCAATAACATCACTTTTTGGTATAGTATCCCTTTAACATCCAATAAAAAAACCATTGATAATAGTTTTGTCAGACTGCACTCAGCTGCTGTTTTAATTTAAGAGTTGGTTGAAGCGAGGGTCTAGTAACTTTAAATAATTTCCCAGATTTTGACCTGGTGACTCAGATTAATTATTTATTCCCAGACAGGTGCGTAATCCATGGTTAATAATTATTGTATTACGTCGTTGGTGCTTTATTTTGTTCACATCTGTTGAGGAGTGAGACGTTATTCTGCTTTACCCATTTTACCTCAGTATGATTCTGATGTTTTTTGATTATTTCTTATGTGACATTTGAATCTTTCTCCACATTGAGATCATACTACACCATCTTATGTTCCTCTGTTACTCCTCTCTGTGTTTAAATTGCGAGGTTTACTAGGCTGAAGATGAATGAGGAAGATTTGCTGAAACTGTGTGAACAGTTTCTAATTTAAACGTGAACCTTTTTGTATTTCAGGTGGAACAGGAGATCCCAGCCAAGAGAAGTCGCACTGATTGTAATTCAGACAACGATCTCATTACTTCAACACCACAGGCCAGAGGTCTCTCCAACAAATCCGTCTCCAGAGTCTGCAGGAAAACTCAAAATAAAGGTACCACAGACCCAGACTTTACAATGAACTGTGCCTCAAGTTCTGTGATCCCAGTCACAGAGTGTACTTAGTGTTTGCACAGAATGATTAGTTAAAAATATTACATGATGGGATGTAGTGAAAGTGGTTAATTATTGGAGGCTCACTGTATTTAATTAAAGGACTAGAGAGTTTTTTTCTTGAGGTGACTTGATGT
Source organism: Callopanchax toddi (assembly GCA_006937965.1). Lineage (NCBI taxonomy): Eukaryota > Metazoa > Chordata > Actinopteri > Cyprinodontiformes > Nothobranchiidae > Callopanchax > Callopanchax toddi. The sequence continues at coordinate 4,852,129 of SSNR01000001.1, forward strand.
TAAATCTTTGAAGGTTTGGTTTTACTGTAACTGCAGTTACATCTCAAATCGTTTTGTTTTTTTGTTTTAAGACTTGATGACCTGCAACAGTAAACCCCTGAAACCAAACGGTAAACTCGAGGTTCCAGTCGACACGTCGAGCAGCCCGCCGCGCACCACGCTCCTCGGAACCATCTTCTCTCCAGTCTTCAACTTTTTCTCACCAGCAACTAAAACTGGTGAGAAACTATGACGTTCTTTTTTCTCTTTAGTGTTCTTTTCTCTTCCTATTGGGAGAAAACAAGGAGATGCTTCAAAAGAAAAAACATCAGATGCCATGAAGTGATTTCTGCAGGTTTTTTGTTTTCGTCTGTCAGTTTCCAACTTCAGAGATTAAAGGATAAACTTTGTGGATGATGCAGCGAGTTTACATTCACTTTAGTGTTACGGGGTGTGATGTGGGTGACGTTGAAAGATTCTCACTTACATCAGTGTGAAAGAACTTTCCTGATAAGTGTTTAAACCCCCAGAGGTCAAATGATCCTGACGGTCCTCGTTTCCCTGTTTGAAGCCACTCCAGGCTCCGATTCTCCAGGACAAGCCGTAGAGGCGGAGGAAATCCTGAAGCAGCTGGACATCGAGCAGGCAGAAGAAATGCCCAGCAGCACTCTCGCATCCAGAGAGGGAATCACTCAGTGTCACGCTGTCCCCGTGACGCCACAGAGGCTCCAGATCACCTCAGACACGACCATAGAAGAAGGAGAGATCGTCACTGAAACTGACATACCCCCGTTGACGGGTAAGACCACTCAGCGTCGTTCTTTAAAATAAAATACTAGAAGAACAACATCTTTGACTGTTTAAAAAAAGATGGATGCAGCTTCAGCAGTGTCTCTGTTTTGAAGTTTTAAAGTTTTTGTCGTCTTGATTTTCTCAAACTAGATAATGAGTGTGGTTTAAAGCTTTACATAAGCTCATTTGGTAGAGACTTATTAAACTACTGAGCGTACACTGTCGTCTATTCTATTAAACACAAAGCCATAGTTTACATTTAAGACATTTCTATGTTGGCTGAATTCTTCAGATCAGACGATCTATTTAATATTTGGTTGTAACATCAGTGAATTTTAAACTGGTCAGTTTATCTCTGCCGTGTTGAAGTTGGTTTCTGTCTGTGTCTCCGTCAGCCCCTGGGTGTATGCCAGATGGCAGCTACCCTCACTCGTTACCCTCAGCACCTGCTGAACCCTCATATGATGAGGACTGGGAAGTTTTCGACCCGTAAGTTGACCAAGATCAACATTTTATATATTCTCTAAAAACTCAGTTCTTTAGGAAAATGAATAAAAAGTTGTTGGTTATAAATCCTGAGTCATAAAGGCTGATTTTGTCATTTAAGTTTCAACGTGAGATCCTCAAACTCGAAGCTGATGAACATAAATAAACATTCAGGATGACCGGGCACATTATTGCCACTTTTAGCCACTAGATGGCGACAACAACCAAGACTGTTTTAAACCACAGCAGTGTTAAATAGTTGATGAAGGACTAAACTCGTCTGATTTTAAAGTTTATTAATACTTTTTAATGGTTTCTTTAGATACTTCTTCATCAAGCACGTGCCTCCGCTGACAGAAGAACAGTTAACACGTAAACCAGCGTTACCGTTGAAGACGCGCAGCACTCCTGAGTTCTCTCTGGTCTTGGACCTGGTAAGCAGCTGACGGTTGTCTGAGTATTTCCTGTTAGAAACACGCTGACTCGTTTGTTTTTCTGTTCGCCGTCAGGATGAAACTCTGGTTCACTGTAGTTTGAATGAATTAGAAGATGCAGCCCTGACATTCCCTGTCCTCTTTCAGGACGTAATATACCAGGTAATGGCTGTAAAAACGTCCCTCTACAGTGAAATCTTCTTTTTATTGAGACTTGTGTTTGTTTGGTTTCTGTTTGAAGGTGTATGTCCGGTTGAGGCCCTTTTTCCGAGAGTTCCTTGAGCGCATGTCTCAGTTGTACGAGGTGAGGCTCGTCACTGAGAGTCCACACGTTGAATCTTTCCTCCTGACAAAGTGTAAATTATTCATTTATGGCTTCCATTAACATTTCAGATTATTCTCTTTACGGCTTCAAAGAAAGTCTATGCTGATAAGTTGCTCAACATCCTGGATCCGAAAAAACAATTAGTAAGGTGAGTGAAACCTGTAGGTCTGATCTGGGTTTCTCACTCCTCGTCTGAGACTAATTCTTACATTATTCTTATTTCAGACATAGACTATTTCGTGAGCACTGTGTTTGTGTTCAAGGGAATTATATAAAAGACCTGAACATTCTTGGGCGGGATCTTTCCAAGACGGTAATAATCGACAACTCACCCCAAGCCTTCGCTTATCAGGTAAAACTCCTCAGGAACTAAATTCATCATTCCTCGTGTTTCTCGGTAACAACGTGAGGTTTGTGTTTCCCAGCTTTCCAATGGAATCCCAATCGAGAGCTGGTTCGTGGATAGAAACGACAACGAGCTTCTAAAGCTTGTTCCTTTCCTCGAGACGCTCGTGGAGCTGGTATGTGGTTTTTAGTCTCTGGAGTCTGCCTTGTTGGATTACTGGTTTCTTTATTCTTACTGGTCATGTGTTGGGATTATTTCAACAATTAATTCTTGTGGAAAAAAAAATCCGAACTGGATGCGTAGATACAAAACACCTGTAAGAACGTTGAAATGGTTTCATATAGAAGTAAAATGTAATTATTGCTGCAATGCCTCAGTTCAAACAACTTATTTAAGTTAATTTTGTCTGTTAAAGGGATATTCCACCAGACAGTGATTTTTTTGTCTGTTGTCATATTCCTCATAGTTACGTAGATCAGTGGGTAAAACAAATTGTAACCAGCTCAGCTGTTATCCTGATCCGGCAGTACTCCTTTAGCATTAGCTTAGCATAAAACACTGTAAGTGAATGGTAACAACTAGCATTGTGATAAAAAAGTCCTTAAAACTCACTCAGTAGTGATACTAGTGATACTAATTCTGCCTAGTGACCTCGGTAAACATATCGACTGTAAGTGAAAATAAAAAGTAACACGAAGGAATTACAGGTACTATTATGGACTTGGGACTACTTTATGACAAAGCACAGCTGTAAGCCTTCGCTGAATGGCCTCAAAGACGCCTACGTCCGTAAAAAACAAATCCTGGCTACTAGACTAAACCTGGTCCTGTTTTTGAAGATAATCTCTGAGCAGCTCCTGACTTTGTGTTCATTTTCATCGTCTGTGAAGTTTGGAAACAACGTTCGGATACATGTTTACAGGAGTAGGTCTCCTTGGAGACGCTGCGTCATGTCCTTGTTCAGCAGAGGCTTACAGCTGTTATTTCTCATAAAGTAGTCCTGAGATATACCAGCGTATGATTGGCCAAATAAGTAGCTGACGTAATTTATCATCCAACCAGTCATCTAAAACACTAAAGTCTTTTTTTATTATTGTTTTAAGCAGAATGTAAATGTTGTGTTGAAAACTGGTGATGTGTAAGGTCTCTAGTCCAGTGGTAGCATAAATCTGAAGACTCACGTTGGTCAAGTCGTTGGTCTGTAAACTCTTGTCCATGTATTGAGACACATTGAGTCTTTGTTTCAGTTTTATTAAGAAACAACCATTTTGATGTTGTAGTTCAGAAATGCGTGACTTGCTGAATTACCTTTTGAGGTAGACACGTTTCGGTTCAAGTATTCATCCTCAGGTCCACCGCTCCGGTCTAACAGAGGCACACACATTTTATTTACCTGAATTTCTAACAGTCATGATAGGAAATAAGCGGAGGGACACCCAGGTGAAAGCTACTTCAGAATACCACGCAGAAGCTTAAAGATCTGGTTTCTAATCAGCCAAGAGAAAATGAATTAATTTGGGGTTAATAAAGTAGTTTTGAAATCAAAATGAATTAAAATAAATAAATGTTTTTGTTTTCCTGGACTTAATTCATTGTTTAATTTCTTAAAACTTTCATTCAACTTTTAGATGTTAGTTTAAATATATATATATTTTTTATTTCACTTAACAAAAAAGAAAATTCAGTCTTATGTACAATGCAAATTAAAGTCAGTTTCAACATATTTTCTCCCCAAACCACATATAACAGCAACATAAATAAAATAAAAAATTGAAAAAACAAATTCCCGTAATATAAACCAAGTCGATAATAACAAAGTTAATAAAAATAGCGATTACGAGTACGAAATAAGTACATTAAAAAAATAATAAAATAAATAAATTCCACAAAAAAAGACATTACAAACCCCATATTCTAGGGATGTACCAATACCACTTTTTTCAAAACCGATCCGATACTTAAATCTGAGTACTCGCCGATACCGAGTACCGATACTTCTACTACACAAAAAAATGCAACAAATTGGAATACAGGTTTTATTTTTTCTTCTCTGCTTTTTACAACAAATAACTGAGTTAGATTAAAAAAAATATATATATTAATAAAAAATGATCACAAAACTAAAATATAAGGTGAAAAAAATTTTTTCTGTGATTTCACAGTGAAATTATTGCCGTTTTCCACATTTTAACCAAATAAAATGAACTATTTGGCACCATCTCCAGCTCTCAACCCACACTGTTCCTCCTTAGCTCAATAGCTCCCCCTAGTGTTCAATATAGGAAACTACAACAGAAATCACAAGTCACAGACAGTAGTGATGTGACGTTCATGAACGAACTGAATCTTTAGAATGGCTCTTCACTGTGAACGAGGAGAACCGAGTGTTTGTAGAAACCGTTCATTGTTTTGGGGGGTGACTGTAAGCACTATGCATGCCTGCTTTGTATTCACTTTTTAATTTCATGGTGAAACAAACAAAAGCCTGTTAATGCAGGCAGGGGGTCTGAGGGTGAAAGGGAGGGGTGTGGAGAGGAGTTATTGTTGGGAAAGGGCTTGGGTGATGAATCGGTTGGAGGTGTGAATGGCTGGTTTTCAATAGGATGAGTTGAAACTTTCAAGATAACAAAAGAAGTCAAGCTGCCTTCATTGTCAAAGGTGCAGCTGTGCCAATGGGTGTGGCTGTCAGTGGCGAACAGACCACTTATCAGTGTTAATTGGTCCCATCACTAACAGACAGTGAAGCCACTGGTATCGGTTCCTGGTATCGGGTAACTTTAACCCGGTCGGGCCGATACCGATGCTGGTATCGGTATCGGCCCATCCCTACTATATTCATACACTAACAGGTGGAGGGGACTACTCAGAAGTTAACCTTTCAAAAAACTCTAAAAAGGGGGACCACTGTTTGTAAGATCTATTTACAGATCCACGTATATTGTATCTGATTTTTTCTAATAAATAAATGTTTTCCTTTTTGCAGAACGAGGACGTCAGGCCGCACATCCGAGAACGGTTTCGATTGCATGACCTCCTCCCTCCAGACTGAGGAACTCGCCTTCATCTTTCATTTCAAGATGGCAGCGACCTGGTTCTTAGAGACTCAGCAGAAGGTTCTGTTCAGCGGGTTTCTCTTTTGCATCCACAGCATTGCCATTATTTCTTTTTTAAACAAGCTAAAAACGTCTAAAGCTACGTTTGAGTCTCGAGTCCTGGATGTTTTGGGTTTTTTTCCCTCTATATACCAACTAGAGACTTGGAACAAACCGATGGCCTCTGGGTAACCGTTTAACAACCATTTTGGATTGACAAAAGTGAATGTCGCGTGTCGTTGGTTCCTACGGACCTCGTTGGTTTCAGCCTGACCTTAAGCGGCCAGTCGAACTTGTACATTATTCACTATTTACTTGTAAATATGTGTACATAACTGTTATTTTTCTTTAAGGTTTTTAAGTCATTTTACGTTCCTTTTAAATTTTAGTACGTACTCTATTTGGTTGCTTTTATAAACCCACAAAATGTTTTGTTTTTTCCTCAAAATGTCGATAAGCAGCAGCTCTTTTCGTTGTATGCCTGCAGTATTCCTGTGATGCTTTTCTTCATTACATGCAGTTGTCTGTAAAACGGTGCAGTTTAAAAAAAGAAAAACAAGTATATTTGGGAGAGAAATGTTTCCGAAATATTTTAAAGTTAAGAAATATAAGCTAGAAAGGAGGTCTCAAATGAATACAAAGCCATAATGGCCAAACAATAATTTTCGAGGTTTGTATTTGAGAGTCCATTTCTGATTTTGACACTTTGACGGGGTGGGTGGGACATCTTGCACTTTGACATCCAGCCCTTTGTAAGTTGATATAAATTCTTGTCACTTTTCTACACAGGTGTGTACCGCCTAAATTTGTTATTTGGGGGGTTAAAAATAAGAGTGTAGCACCAGCAAATTGCCAACATGTCTGCTTTGTAATCTTGTTTTCCAGATCGTCTTGTATGTTGGATCTTCGATGACATAGGAGTTTTATTGACTATTGAATGATCACTCCTGGTGTATTCAGTGTTACTCAATGGTTTCCTTGAAAATAAATGCATTTTTATACGACTCGGTGCCGCCTAATGGTCTTGTGTCAAGGTTTATGTTGGGATGATTTCAAAAAGGACATGAGGACTGTAAAAACTATCATAGAATCTGTTGTTGAACCATTCACTTAGATCTGTAACCTGTCACTTTCAACTGGAACATTCCCTGATTCAATGAAAACTGCTAAAGTCGTGCCATTGTTTAAGAGTGGTGATAAACAGTTTCACCAACTACAGGCCGGTGTCGGTCCACAAGGTATTTTCCCAAGAGTCTTGGCAATCATTTAGATGTTTTTTAGCAAAACTGAGACGAGCCTTAATGTTCTTTTTGCGCCTTGGAAATCTGCCCTGCAGGCCGTTGTTGCCCAGTCTCTTTCTTATGGTGGAGTCGTGAACTCTGACCTTAATTGAGTCAAGTGAGGCCTGCAGTTCTTTAGATGTTGTCCTGGGGTCTTTTGCGGCCTCTCGGATGAGTTGTCTCTGCGCTCTTGGGGTCATTTTGGTCGGCCGGCCACTCCTGGGAAGGTTCACCACTGTTCCATGTTGTTGCCATTTGTGGATAATGGCTCTCACTGTGGTTCGCTGGAGTCCCAAAGCTTTAGAAATGGCTTTAGAACCTTTACCAGACTGATAGATCTCAATGACTTTTGTTCTCATTTGTTCCTGAATTTCTTTGGATCTTGGCATGATGTCTAGCTTTTGAGGTGCTTTTGGTCTACTTCTCTGTGTCAGGTAGCGCCTATTGAAGTGATTTCTTGATTGAAACAGGTGTGGCAGTAATCAGGCCTGGAGGTGGCTACAGAAATTGAACTCAGGTGTGATAAACCACAGTTAAGTTATTTTTTAACAAGGGGGACAATCACTTTTTCACACAGGGCCATGTAGGTTTGGATCTTTTTTCTCCCTAAATAATAAAAATCATCATTTAAAAACTGCATTTTGTGTTTACTTGTGTTATCTTTGACTAATAGTTAAATGTGTTTGATGATCAGAAACATTTTGTGTGACAAACATGCAAAAGAATAAGAAATCAGGAAGGGGGCAAATAGTTTTTCACACCACTGTACATTTTATTATAAAGCACTTTGTGGTTTTTAAATCTAAAGCAGGTAACGTTGCTAAAGATGTATTTTTCATGTTGTAAATTCTCAAAAGCTCCTCGTTTTAAGTCAGGACGCCACACTAAATGAGACCTTCCAGATCGTTGTTTAACATCCTGCCAGCTTTTACTCCGATGAGATGTCTTGATCAGATAACCTCTGATGTCTTAATCCTTTTGTTCTTGGAGAAATAGGTCATTACCTGATTGTAGGTGTGTCGCGAGGTCACGTGACTCCAAAACAAAGGGGGCCAGTCTTTTCATCACAGTTATCTCGATGTGCTCAGAGGGACGAACGGCTTCAAAACAAATTCATGATGTTGATAGTGTGAAGATAAGATGACCCCCCCACTGCAGTCATCTATTGGCTGCTTGTGGAGGTTGTGGCTTATAAATGAGTTGGACTGAGGATCACAGCAGCCTGACGTTAGACATGTGGACGCTCTTCTTCCTGTGCGGCCTGCTGGGAGCGCTGGGGTCAAAGGAGACGACCGGTGGAGACACTCGACAGCTCCAGGCCCTTCACTGCCCGCCCTGTGAGCGGATCCACTGCTCCTCCAGACGGACCCTGAGGCTCCAGTGTAAAGGAGGTGTGACGACAGGTGTCTGCGGCTGCTGCCCTGTGTGCGCCCGAACAGAGGGGGAGGCCTGCGGAGGGGCGTGGGACTACCTGGGGAAGTGTGACAAGGGGCTGGTGTGTGTTCATCAGGAAACAGAAGCAGAGACAAAAGGAATCTGCAAGGCTGGTGAGATTATAACCACAGACACCGTCACAGGGAGGGGGAATACTTGGAAATGTTGCAGAAAATATAAAATTAGGACAAAATGTTCAAACTAACACAAGTGGAAACACTCAAACCTTTCCACAAAGTTGTATTTTATTCCTGATTGAAATGGTGCCAACTCCTGTTTATGAGCTGTGAAGGACTGATAGTGTCTTCAAGGTTTCCTTTGATCCAGAGGTTTCTGCTCCCATAATTATTCCTCTTATCTGCCTGTGATGAAAAGAGTTGTCACCTTTATTGATACGGTATCAGACATCCTACGAGGGGAGCTGGTTGTCGTGTTTCGTTGCAGCTCAGAAAAGTTTTTTGCTGATTTGTGAACTTGTGTTGTGCAGTGATTGAACCGGTGGATCCAGAGACCTGTAATCCAGCGTGCACTAAGGATTACTGCCAGGCCAACCCCTCTGCAATCTGCTCCGCCAGGTGACTGGACGAGTCGCTACACACATCTTAGGTTGTTGCATTTTTTGAAAGCAGAGACTTACATTTCTTGTTTTCCCTGCAGGTCTGCATCTCTGGAGAAGACAGCATGCCAGGGCTCCTGCCAGCACACCTCCTGTTCAAGCTGTTTTATACTCAAACGTCCTCCATGCCGTCACACCTGCACGCCGTCTGACTCCACCTGTCTGCAACACTTCGGGAGATGCGTGCACAATCACCTGAGAGAAAGTTCAGATCCTGTCTGCAGCAGCAACCTGCAGGTAGGCACATGCATTCTTTAAAAAAGCAACACTTATCCTGTTTCTGTCATTATAAAACAAACCCACGTGCGGTTTTTCTCTCTCCACAGAGCGACACAGAGGGGGATTTAATTTGTTTGGTTCCAGCATGTTTTCAGCCAAACTCGAGCAGGTAAATCCTCACAGAAGGAGAAGAAACCTTCTCAGGCTCGGGTAGCAAAGAGGGGGAAAGGCAGCTAACAGGTCAACGGGGTTTGTTTGAGGGGATTTGTGTGAAAATAAACTGTATTCAGTCAAATTTTAAGAAGAAAATTATAATCTTGTAATTGAAGTTTGTGGATTATATTTTATGTTAAATTCTGATTATTCAGTTCATGTTTTTACCTGTAATAAATGAACGTCTCTGTGATCATAGTGTCTGATTTTACCCACTTGGAGGTGAACATGTAGGATTTACTGTCAGCTGATGCTTGTTTTTTTTTGCATAATTTCTTGAAGATGTTACAGACACTTTGATGACTGCATCCCCACTTTGAGGAGGTTTTAATTTAGCTGCTTTATAGAACAATTTGCATTGTTCAGAATTGGAATGCAGCCTTTTGTTAATTTATTAGCGTCCTGTTCCTTTGAGTAAACTTGAGAGCACAAATTTTCCTGATTCTGCTAAGTTGAATATGAAATCCTCCTCTTCTGAGCGCTAAATCTAAAAAACGTATTACTAGAATGGATACATATCTGAAAAGAACATTTTTATGCATGAATGAAGTATCTAACAGGTTAACAATGTATGCTTTATAAAAAACCTGCATGAAAATATTAGGATGAATAGAACCGAGTCCTGAAACTCATTTTTCTGCAGCAAAACAGCGAGTTAGTAGAATAATAAAAACCAACTAGAAAAGCTGCATTTCTTGCAAAAATGCATTTAATGCTGAATGAGACAGCTGAAATTGCACAAAACCAGCTGAATGAAGCTCAAATGAGCTGAACATAAGCTAAACTTTAAATATTTGCTGAAAAATTGGAATTGTAGACGTTTAATGTAGCTTAAAGTTGTAAAATTTGAATTATTAGGTTTAAAAATATTTGAACTGTTGAATTTTATATTTTAATCTGCTGAAAAAACTTTAATCCAGCTGTAAAGATTGGATAAACCTGTGGAAATAGCTAAAAAAACTGATTAATAGCTTAATCTGAGCTGAACTGTGTAAATACAGTTAAATCAGGATAAGACAGATTGAGAAACAGCTGAATCTAAAGTTTAAGTTGGCAAAAAAAACTGCTACAACCCATGAAAAATGTTTACTGAAATTAAGTTCCACATAAGCTAAACTGAGAGGCCAGGAAGAGATCAAACTGTTAAAACTGTCTGAAACCTGATAGAATGAAGATGAACTTTAGCTAAAATTACGTTAAAACATGATAAAAAGCAGAATCTATTTTAAAAAGTAGAAATTTTAGCTGAAAAGTTTTAAATAATTTACTGAAAGAGTTGATCTGAAGCTGTATTTGAATTGAGGTGCCAACATTAGCAAAAATATCTTAAATATTTGAAGTTTAGAGAAGGTTAAAGAAGTTTAATTTGAGTTAAATAGTTCAAAATACCTGATTTGTTGAAATTCAAGAGTTGAATTTTGTTTAAAAAGTGCAATTTAGATGAAAAGATTGCATTCAAGCCAATAAGGATCAGAACTGAGAGCACGCAGTTCTTCTTCTCGCCTTCCATTTTCCTGCTCCCCTCTCCCATCCGGGCCCCTCTCAGGTAATAGTTATTGAATAACGGAGTTTATGAGGCAGCAATAATGAAGCTTGTGAAGAAAGGGGTTTAAAGTGTGGACCGACAATGGGCAGCTTGTTCTCTGGCCTTCAGGAGCGAGCTGCTTCTGAAGGAGTTTATCTGAAGGATTTCGCAAGGAACTGGTTTTGGAGCCAAAACAAAGACCTGCATTCACTTTCATCTTCTGACAGTTTCATCTGTGAGCGGCTGGTTTATCTTACATTTAATCAGGATACACAGAGGTTTTTAACTAATGAAGAGAATCAAGCAAAGTATAATAAATCTAAAAAAACTAAATATCTATAAAAGTAGGATTTACTTTTTTGTATGAATTTACAGAATCGTCTAATTAAATGTCCTGTTTTTGTAGTTTTAAAAGCATGTAGACTGGTATATTATCACTTTAGCTCCTGTGAATTGATATCATTTTATCAGACGTTCATTAGGACCGTCTGTTATCAGTCTGACTTTTCTTCTTTGATAACAGAACAGCTGTAATAGTTTACCCCCGTTCAAACACATTCCAAGAGACTTTTCTTCTGATAAAATGTCAGTTTATTTATTTTACTGCTGCTAGGATACAAAAGTGTATTCACCTAAAACTGAGGTATTTGTGGTCGTTTTATAACAGATAAGGTGGAGTCTGGGAGCATCCCGCCTCACACCGAGTCATCACTGGTTAGTAAAACGTCTCCTTCAGAGGACTAACACCAGAAATCTGCCACCAGAACTTTTACTAAACCACCCAAATTCAAGATGAAACATTGCTGTTTTCTTACAACAGACTTAATACAAAAACTGGATCCTCACAGCTGCTGCTTCCAAAAATATATTAGAATAAAAGTAAATAAAACTTCTGGAACAAACCGTAGAACTACAGCAGAGAGGAGCCGAATTGAAGGTGCATAAAACGTAGTCTTGACTCAGACCTGCAGCCAGAGTCGGATCAGAAAGGCACAGCAGACGATCAACATTCTGATCGTCTGCCTCGTCACCTGAACAGTCTGTTCCAGAAGGACAGGAAGGCGGTGGAGTTAAAGGCACCGATGAGCACGAGGAGCAGAAGATAGAGACTCATCATGATGGCGAAGTGGTGTCTAAAAACCCACGACCTGCTGCGGGAATGCCTGATGAAAAATATAACACACACAAAAAAATCCTTTTTACCACCTGAGAAGACAAGCGGTCATTAATCTAAACACACACTGAATAAACTATGTCAACATTTTAACTCATTATATTTGTTTTATTTAACTTTACAAGAAGCGAAACTCCTTGACATTCTTGATCACTTGTGAAAGAAAGCAGAAAAAAGTTAAAATATTTTCTGTATTAGTCCCAGAAGGTTTATTAAACACTGAACTTAGCAGAGCTGTAATCAGGATGCCACTATCGATACCTGACAAAGGCACCTCTTTATTCACATGAAGATTAGTGCATTTGATGCAGGAGAGTCCTACCTGGACAGGTATTTCCCCTGAGAGTAGACAAGCAGATACTTGACTCGTAAAAGCTGATTGTTGGTGACTATAAAGTACTTCTGCGGTACGTCGCCTCCCTCGCTGTTCTTCGCTCGTGAGCGCTGCCTGTCGATGCCATCAGAATCTGAAATGGAAGAGGAGGCGATCTTTAAACAAACGGTGAGATGATGGCGAGTATCGTTGGGTCACGTGATGAAACGCACCTTTTTTCTTCACCTGACACTTAACATCAGGGTGATCGATGACTTCACACACAGCGATACAGCTGAGCAGCGGACCCAGGACGCTCTCCCTCCAGCCGCTGCCCTGAGGGCTGTAGAGCAGAGCCATGCTGAGGTCACTGGTGAGGTAGGTCCCTTCTCCAAAAACAGCGTTCTACAGCAGAAGGAACAGAAGTTAGCATGAATGACAGGAATGCCTTTATCCATCCTGCTTGTTTAACTTTATAGGGAGCACATTTAGTATTTTTCTCTGCAGTGACCTTGTTGAGATGACAGTGCAGCCCGTTGTGGAGGATTGAGTGGAAGTTCTCCAGGCGGCTCCCGTGGAATGCATAGAAAACATCTCGCCCCTCTTTCGTCTTCTCAAAGCTGGTGTTCAGGTGATCCGAGTACTCCAGCTCAAACAGGAAGTCGGGCGCAGGTGCAGAAGTTCCTTCATTTTCCGTCAGGTTACAAAGTTTGGCATACTGGAGAAAACCAAATAAACCATTCTGTAAACAAAGCAGCAAACATAAAGAGGCACTGCAGTGTGCAGCTCTGTTTGTACCTCTTCCCTTTGCAGCGTCTTTATAGCAAAATTCTTCGAGGACAGGATCCAGTGAACGAGAGCCAGATGATGAGTTCCTTCTCCAGGTCGTAGTCTCACCAGATCTCTCACACCAGGCAAGGAGTGCACGTCTTCCAGCTACAAAACAACTCTGTATTATAAAGCATGTGTACAATGCTAATCAAAACGTTAAAAAGGTAGCTACGTCAAGATTCAGGTATAAAACAGAGGTAAGCTCACACGACTGTCTCATGTGTTGTTTTGTGCTGATGAAAAGTTCAGCATCTTGTACACATTGAGTTTGTTAATTATACATCGAGGCAACCAGTAAATCATTTAGAGGCCTAAAAAAATCCTAAAACAATCTAACAACTCTGTCTGTACAGATGTCATAAATGAGCAGTGGTTGTAATAACACCGTTTAAAAGAACAGCAGTTCTTTTATCAGTAACAGGGAAATCTAACTAATTACTGTTTCCATCATCACAACGCCGTTAACGTTACTGAGCGTTAAATGTAGCGCGTTACAAAGAATTGATAGAATAAACTGTACTCTGAATGCACCCATCTCCAGGCACAAACTGCTTGTGGGGAGGCTGGGTGGTTATGATTGGTTAAGGAGAGTCATGTGGTAGCCGTCAGAGCCAGTGTTTACACACGAGCTAGAATATGTGTGCCACACACACAAACACACAAATGCTGACGAAGCAGCAGAAATGGCGAATCTGAAGCATCCGGATAAAAAATTGGCATTTTCAAGCTACGGATATAACCACTACCATTTCTAATTTATTGAGGTAAAAGGCTAGAATGTGCTTGTGAGGTGTACATTATGTCCAGGAGTTCCTGTTTTTTCTACTCATTTCAAATTACTCATAAAAACTGCTCAGAAGACTCCAAATTCTTTGATATACTGCAAGTTTTGATTATTTAACTCAGACACGCTAAGTTATTTTCCCTGGTAACTATTTACTTTTATTATAGAGTAATTCTGTAACTAACTCAGTTACTTTTTGGAACAAGTAGTAAATAACTATAACTAATAACCTTTTTAAAGTAACGTTCCCAACACCGTAAATGAGTGATGACATGTTTATTCCTTAGGAGAGAAAGAGAAATAAATGAAAAATACCCATTTGTCTCACCAAACTCTTCAAGCAAAGACTATTTTTAAATTCTCATAACTAAAGTAATCAGTTAGTGTTAGTTAGCAGCACATTACTGACCCCAAGTGTGTCTGCATCGTGTTATTTCCTAGATATACGCCTGGCAAGCCATCCTATATATGTGAATATATCAAAGTCTGCAGAGCAAAACTGACAGTCTAGTTTATAGGCTAGTTGTGAATGTGTTATCTTTAAAGTAAATTTAAAATTCACTTCATTGTAAAGAAAGTAAACTAAGGCAATCCAAAATTATGACTGTGTTTGACATATTGCCCTCTGGACATTTTGTTTGCCACTCTTACCAATTCCTCAAAGTCCCTGTGTATCTTAAAACTTATGTATCGTGGAGGGAAGGGTCTGAGCAAAAAGTCCCTCTTGTAGTTCTGTGCAGCAGCAACGAACAGGCTGCAGCGGAGGTCTGCAGCCACTGGGTCTCTGTGCAGACAGGAGCTCACCAGCTCCCTGACAGCCTCAGGAGACGGCATTCCCAGCACTGCACACACCAAACACCAAGTTACACGTTGACAACATTTAGGATGATGTGTGAATTAAAACCTGGTTTGTGTCTTTCTTTGTTATTTTTACACGTTTTGATATCTTGTTTAGTTGTACCAGTCCAAAAACTAAATTTGTTACCACAAAATGCTTAAAACTATTGATCAAATGACTTAAACCATACTCGCTGTTTATAACTTTCTAGCTGGTTTCGTGACTCTTTGGCTGGAGACATTTTCTGCGGATACAAAACTTCCCACTACACCAGTAGGTCACTAGCAGCTAAAGAGTTTACTTTCGTGACCCAAAGACACACGCAAACCCAAAAACACAACTGAAAAACACAACTTTTAATACTGTCGTTAAAGTTCTGCGTTTATTTGTTTACTGTGCCTCATAGACGGAAGCTTCGTTGACCCTGCTAACATTAGCTGCGACATAAATATCTGTCGACCTGTAACCGTAACATTATAAAACTACCGTTGTTCCATGTCAGGAAAACATCACCATAAGACCCATATATTCACAATAAATATTTTTAAAGTCATTAACTGTCCCTACCTTCTTTCTGACTCAACTCATAGCACTACAGCGCGTGAAAAGCTAACGCTGCGTTAGCTTAAGTAATGTTGCATTCAAGAAAAACACAAACCTCGTAATTTTGACTTTTGTATGACGAAAAGTTAAAAAGAACCAAAATAATGTCGGGACATTGCAGATCACCTGTAAAGCACGTGAAAAACAGGCAAGTAATAAACACATATTTCAAAAATAAACAAATACTAATACCTGTTTTTATATTTTTAATGTTTCTATAAACATCTACACTGAAGCAGTAGGAGATTGTAGTTTACGATGGCACTAGAAGGCAACACATGTGATAAACGATGACGTGGGTTATCATCTTTTTTCGTGGGACATTTATGCCTCTTTTTTTTTTTTTTTGCCTTACTTTTCCTGTACATGAAATTGGGAAAATAAACAAAGTTGTCTCTTGTTCTGTTGATGCTTTAAGCGGGTGATAACTGGTGTTAAGGTGCATTATCGCCCCCTACTGCATTGAAGTGTGCAACAGTAAATCCATAGATATAAAACTGGATTCTATTCTATAGAGCTGTTATCTATTTGATTATTTCTATTGCCTGTCAGCTGTTTCTGTTGCTCATCACCAGTAATACATGTTTGGTCCAATTTGATACAATTCAATTTGTGTTTATTGTCAGATACACGTTCCGCACAGAACATATCATTCTCCCCACATATCATGTTACTCCACTAGCATGTAATTTACATTTGTGCTACATGTGACTTGGTACAGTACAGGGACCTTTGTTTACAGTTCCAGAGATCAGACGTTTGGTTCTTGACCAGCATCACTGGGATTTTGACCCACACCTCCACACAGATCTCCTTTAGGTTTGGGGGGCAGCATTGAGTTTCAGCTCCCCTAAGGATTTTATGTTGGGTTCAGGTCTGGAGACATGGCCACTCCAGGACCTACCATTCCTTAGTTTCCCTGGTTGTGTTCAGGTCATTATCATGCTTGAAAGCTCATCAACAATCCGTCTTAAAAGAGGTTGTTGCCCAAAATCTGGCGATACACGGCCCCATCCATCCTCTCCTCAATACAGTGACGTCGTCCTGTCCCCATGGCAGAAAATGCCCCCAAAGCATGATGTTTCTACCCCCATGCTTCCTGGTTGGGATGGTGTTCTGCACCAGAAAATTCTAGCTTGGTCTCATCTGACCACATGACCTTCTCCCATGCCTCCTCTGGATCATCCAGATGGTCTTTGTCCAAATTCAGACGGGCCTGGACATGTGCTGGCTTGAGCTTGGGGACCTTGAACGCTCTGCAGGATTTTAATCCACGATGGCGTAGTCTGTTACTATGGTAACCTTTGAGACTGTGGTCCCTGTGCGCTTCAGCTCATTGACCAGGTCATCCTGCGTATTGGAGATTTCTTCCCACTATCACTTTTGTACTTTGCTGCTCAGGAAAATTTGACTGTTATTTTATAATAATTTTTATGCCTGACATTTATTCTTCTGTCCTACACTTTTCTTCTGCTCCCATTTTTATTGTTTCGCCCAAATATTGTATTGAAGTTCGCCCCAATATTTCTGCCCAAGATTTTAGTTTCTTGCCCAAGTCAATGTCCCACATAATCTCATAATTTACAATGTAGATCCCCTGCTGGTACCCCAAATCTCTGTTTTGTTTTTTTGTTTATGTTATAAAGCACTTGATGTATATCTGTGAAAGGCGCTATATAAATAAACTTTACTTACTTACTTACTAATTCACTTTCCCCATTTTTCCAGGCACACAGCACAATATGAACGAATGAATGGATTTGTTTCGATTTGTTACATTATAAACTAAACGATCCACTGAGGATGAGGATGCAATCTGCTCTGCCCTCCACCCAGCTCTCACTCACTCGGACAGGAAAGACTCATACGTAAGAATGCTGTTCATAGACTTCAGTTCAGCCTTCAACACCATAATACCACAACAACTCATCTACAAACTTGACAAACTGGGCCTCAGCACCTTCCTCTGTAACGGTCTGCTAGACTTTCTCAGTCGGAGGCAACAAGCAGTACGAGTCGGCAACAACACCTCGAGCAGCATCTCCGTGAACACAGGAGCCCCACAAGGCTGTGTGCTCAGTCCAAAAAAATAACCAAACAAAAACCAAAAAAAAACACTACCTCTGTACTATGCAAATTGTGCACACTATACAAATGCTACTGCTGCTGCTATTATCATCATTACAGTATGAGTGAAATGTCTGCACAAAAATTGTAATTACTTGAAAAAGCATTTCATCCACATCTCTTATATTTGTTTTCTTTTTATTCTTTTAGTATCAGATATAGTATGTTTCTCTCTAAGCCACTTGCACTTGATCTACTCCGATTTAGTCGTTAGGATGTGTTCTTGTTTTGTCATATCTTGTCTGTGCAATGGGACTGTGAGAAACGTAACTTCTCAAGTTCTTTGTACGTCTAGCACATGTGAAGAAATTGACAATAAACTATCTCTTATCTTATAACAGTGATGTCATTGTACAATTAGAAGTTTTGTAAAAGATCAATCGAAAATGGAATGGATTGAAGCCGATGCTTATTTTGTCCATCCCATATCCTCATGATACATGGATACAATAAGATAAAAATAGAAATAAAATACAAAATATAAGGAAAACATAAAGTAAAATATAAAAAAGCTAAAACATAAACAATATTAAAATTTAGAATTAATCGAAAATATTATTGGAATGATAATAGATTCTAAAAAAATATATCAAAATAGTTCAATAAAAGATAATTAAAAGAAGATAAATCTACATTTAGACAGCATCAACAAGTTGAGTCATTGTTTACATGTAAAGCCCGTTTTTTGGTCTTTGGTATGACAATAATCATGCAGAGTAAAGTGAATGAATGAATGTTTTATTTCAGACAGACAGATAGATAACATAAACAACAAAACAGTCATTGTACAAACAGTTTTGGAGCAATACTGAAAATTGAAATGAGAACAACACAATATGGAGAGGGAAGAAGAGAACTTATTGAATCCCACCCCTATTTCCTACTACATGCTTTCCTTCTGTACTCTTTAATTGAGCAAAGTAACACATCATTACATACATCACAGTAGCAACAACAATTTAACCAATTAAATCTTGAGTATTCTATTTTTAAAGTTGAATCCCAACATGTTATTTTCAACAATAACCATAATACCCTTTTGGTACAGGTACAATTTCCTCATAGAAGCACAATAAGATGTTTTTCTATTCTATTTTAATCTATTTAATTCTATTTGATACTAATCTACACTAATCTATAAAGGTAATCAAAAATTAACCTGAGTAACAAAATTGTAGAGAGACCAGTGACCTGCTGAACCAAGTGACCTGATAAGAAGTTATTTAAAAATAAATGTGACTGAAAACAAGCCAAAGTCTAAATTAAAGCTTAGAAACAGCATCAGAACTAATAATAAATGTACTTCATGGTTTTACCTGAAACGTATCCTTAGTAGTTTGACGCAGCCAATCAGCTCGCTTCTGTCTCAGCGCTGTTAAGAGGGGGCGGGGCTTAGTAAAACGCTCCTGCTTTCTGATTGGTCGGGTCGAGCTCGCAGCAAATCCCGTGTTTTTTTTGTTTTTTTTTTCAGGTCCTCCCGCGCGGGTACAACCCAGCAGAGGGGGGTACGTGCGTAAAGAACAGACCCCACGTCACGTGACCGCCTCCGACTCCCAAACCCATCATCTGAGGAATAACGGCACTCATCGGTCCGAGCAGCGGCCCGCTTGGCTCCTCCATCCTGCTGAAACCATAGGATGCTTTGTAAACGGACGGAAGGGTTCTAGCAACATCCTCGGACCGAACGGGAGGTGAGACGTTCAAATCTCATTCAGCTGCAGGGAGGTGTCGGTTCGGTTGTTTATTGTGAGGAGTTCGTGGATGAAGAGGAGGCACCGTGACGCACAGGCTGAAGGACGCCTGATCACGATGCTCCGCGTCCTGCTTTTGCATCCCATTTTACCCCGCCTGAGCGTCACGGTGCACGGAATCAAACCTCCATCAGCGCGAGGAGGAAAAATGTCCTTCAAACTCCATCCTGTACCTCCATGATGCAGAGCAGAGGAGGCGCTCAGATGATGGATTTCAGCCTAGAAATGTATCAGTCAGCTGATCTAAATATAGCTAAAACTCGTGGCCTATATATTTTTTATCGTTATTTTAAAGGATAATAAGGCCAGACTGTGCTTTACAATAACACAGCTATAACATGTATTTATCCCAGTATGCTGCTCCCACAGCCTGGTGTCAGTATGAACTGGATCCAGTGAGGACTGGGGCCTGTAGGGCTGTGGCCTGATGCTGTTAACACTGGATCATTTTCTCTTCACAGTTTGTTTTTAAAGGCAGCTGATATCAAAGTGTGTGCTTCTGAAGGAGAGGTCTGAGCAGTGATCATGGCTGGTAAGCTTTACCCCGTCTCACTCACGTGTCTTTAGGAGTTCAGAGCGTGGCATCATTATTCTCTTTCTGTGTGCTAGAAAACAACTTTCCTCCCCTGCCACGGTTCATCCCCCTCAAGCCGTGTTTTTACCAGGACTTCAACGAGATCCCAGACCAGCGGCGCACCATGTGCAAGAGGCTTTACTACCTCTGGATCTGTGAGTGTTCCTGCAGGAGGACAGCCTGCTTGTTGAAGAATAATTCATGCTATAGCTACTGCCTGTGCTGTTTACAATCAATTAGTGAGAGATGTCAGTATTTATGCATCACTGGGGTGGAGGAAATGTGGTTTAGTATTTTTGCACAAGTCTCTAAAGCAAGAGATCAGGCTTCTCTTGATCAGATTCATTTGCAGAAGTTAATTTAAACCACAGTTTTATCAGCTCAGACAAAATGCAAAGCCCCTTTTTTAATTATTTTAAAATTATAGTCCAATCAGATAATTTTATTTAAAAGTGTTGCAACAAATTGCAGAGCAATGTGGGGTTTGGTTTAACGTCTTTATCAACAGGGATAATGTGCAACAAGATATTAAACCCACAAGGGAAAATAGGTTTTAGCATAATCTCTAGACAGGTAAAGCACATACAGCACAAAAACAAAAAGTCACTAAAAGATCATAAAATATCAATAGAAACCACTAAACAACCACGCAGACTTAAAATAGCATTACCTTCTCACTTAAAGGCATAATATGCAGTTTTGCTTGTTTTTAGCTCCCCCTAGTGTCCGTTTTAAATCACTGCCGTAAAAACGTTAGCATTGTTTCTGCTCAGAAAGCCCTAAATCTGACTGTTGAAATGTCTCCTCAGCCTTCACTGCTTTCTACTGGAGCGGTTCATCACTCATTCAAAGAAATCAGCTGTGTTCAAGCAGGAAGAGATGGGAAAAATCAGGAATCATGAGCTAAAAACACTCCGGAGCTAGCATAACAGCTAGCCACATTGGGTTAGCCTAACCCTCGTGAGATACATGACTTTGGCCCCGTCTCAATACTCGCACTTCCACCCTACGTTCTTCAGTGAAGTGCACTTAAAATTATGGGTAATTCCCTTCGCTGTAGTGTGCACCCATGCGGACATCGGCGAAGTGCGTAGCGAGGGTGGAAAAGGGTGCGGGGCCAAGGTCTGGATTCACATGAACTTCACATGTAGACATCACATGTGAGAACATATGTAACACATGTGAACTACATGTAAAAAACATGTTTTCCACGTGTTTCCCGTGTGAATTTGGAACAAAAAAATGTGAACTTCACATGGGGAGAAAGAACATGTTTTCACATCTAAAAACATGTTAAATTAACATGTAAAACACATGTGCAACCCATGTTTCCCGTGTGAATTTGGAACACTTTTAACATGTTCATGTGTTCCCATGTGGTCACATGCTTTTGCACATGGGTTCACATGTAAAAAACATGTTAAGTTCATGTGTTTTTTCCATAAGGGAATCGAGACACCCTAAGCACTCGCGCACCTCCGCGGGAACGCGCAACTGAGGGGCGCTCTGAGGAGACTCAGAAGTTACAAACGTGGTATTCTGGATCCAAGCAGCAGATGGGGCTGAGGGGCTTTTCATGAACCTGTAAAGGGTCAGATTAGCACAGACTGGCTCAAGGACAAGATTTAAAATATGAAAAAGTTACACAGTGTGACTTTAAAGAGCATATATTAAGTTCTTTTTTTTTTTTAATTCTGATAAAACTCTGTCCAAAAATACTATTTGAAATGTTTATTGAGGGTATTTTGTTTTACAATACATTTTTTTAAACCATTTTCCTCGCCTCGCCTCGCCTTCCTCCGCTTATCCGGGTCCGGGTCGCGGGGGCAGCATTCTAAGTCGGGCAGCCCAGGCCACCTTCTCCCCTGCCAAGTCCACCAGCTCCTCAGCTGGGACGCCCAGGCGTTCCCAGGCCAAACTGAAGATGTATTTCCTCCAGCTTGTCCTGGGTCGACCTGGGGGCCTCCTGCCGGCAGGACATGCCCAGAACACCTCCCGAGGGAGGCGTCCAGGAGGCATCCTTACCAGATGCCCGAACCACCTCAACTGGCTCCTTTCGATATGGAGGAGCAGCGACTCTACTCCGAGTCTCTCCCGGATGTCCGAGCTTCTTACCTATATCCCTAAGGCTGAGCCCGGCCACCCTGCGGAGGAAACTCATTTCAGCCGCTTGTATCCGCGATCTCGTTCTTTCGGTCACTACCCAAAGCTCATGACCATAGGTGAGGATTGGGACGTAGACCGACCGGTAAATCGAGAGCCTTGCTTTCTGGCTCAGCTCTCTCTTTACCACAACAGACCGGTTCAGCGTCCGCATCACTGCAGACGCTGCCCCAATCCGCCTGTCGATCTCCCGCTCCCTCCTTCCCTCACTCGTGAACAAGACCCCGAGATACTTGAACTCCTCCACTTGAGGCAGGACCTCTCTCCCGACCCGGAGTTGGCAATCCACCTTTTTCCGGTCGAGAACCATGGCCTCAGATTTGGAGGTGCTGATCCTCATCCCAGCCGCTTCACACTCGGCTGCGAACCTCCCCAGCAAGAGCTGAAGGTCAGAGCTCGATGAAGCTAGGAGGACCACATCATCCGCAAAAAGCAGAGACGCGATTCTCCTGTCACCAAACTCCACCCCCTCCACACCACGGCTGCGCCTAGAAATCCTGTCCATAAAGGTTATGAACAGGACCGGTGACAAAGGGCAGCCCTGGCGGAGTCCAACCCTCACTGGGAACAGGTCCGACTTACTGCCGGCTATGCGGACCAGACTCACACTCCTCTGGTACAGGGACTGAATGGCCCTTAACAAAAGACCATCCACCCCGTACTCCTGGAGCGCCCCCCACAGGGTGCCCCTGGGGACACGGTCATAAGCCTTCTCCAAATCCACAAAACACATGTGGATTGGTTGGGCAAACTCCCATGACCCCTCCATCACCCTAGCGAGGGTAAAGAGCTGGTCCACAGTTCCACGACCAGGACGAAAACCACATTGCTCCTCTTCAATCTGAGGTTCAACTATCGACCGGAACCTCTTCTCCAGTACCCTGGAGTAGACCTTTCCAGGGAGGCTGAGGAGTGTGATCCCCCTATAGTTGGAACACACCCTCTGGTCCCCCTTCTTAAAAATGGGAACCACCACCCCGGTCTGCCACTCAACAGGGACTGCCCCCGATGACCACGCAATGTTGCAGAGACGTGTCAGCCACGACAGACCTACAACATCCATTGCCTTGAGATACCCAGGTCGGATCTCATCCACCCCTGGGGCTCCGCCGCTGCGTAGTTGTTTGACTACCTCAGCGACTTCTGCCCCAGAGATTGGACAGTCCGTCCCCAGGTCTCCCAGCTCTGGTTCCTCCTCGGAATGCGCGTCGGTGGGATTGAGGAGCTCCTCAAAGTATTCCTTCCACCGTCCGACTATAGCCCCAGTTGACGTCAGCAGCTCCCCGTCCCCACTGTAAACAGTGTGAGCGAGTTGCTGCCTTCCTCCCCTGAGGCGCCGGATGGTTTGCCAGAACCTCTTTGGAGCCGACCGATAGTCTTTTTCCATGGCCTCGCCAAACTCCTCCCACGCCCGAGATTTTGCCTCGGCAACTGCCACTGCTGCACTTCGCTTGGCCCGCCGGTACCTGTCTGCTGCCTCTGGAGACCCACAGACCAGCCACGCCCTGTAGGCCTCCTTCTTCAGCCTGACGGCTCCCCTAACCTCTGGTGTCCACCAGCGGGTACGGGGGTTACCGCCACGACTGGCACCGGCTACCTTGCGACCACAGCTAGCAACAGCCGCCTCAACAATCGCAGAGCGGAACAAGGCCCATTCGGACTCAATGTCCCCCACTGCTCTCGGGACGCGGTCGAAGCTCTGCCGGAGGTGGGAGTTGAAGACCATCTTGACAGGCTCTTCTGCCAGGCGTTCCCAGCAGACCCTCACTATACGTTTGGGTCTACCAGGTCTGCGCGGCATCTTCCCCTGCCATCTGATCCAGCTCACCACCAGGTGGTGATCAGTTGACAGCTCCGCTCCTCTCTTCACCCGAGTGTCCAAAACATACGGTCTCAGGTCAGATGATACAACTATAAAGTCAATCATTGACCTGTAACCTAGGCTGCCCTGGTACCAGGTGTACCGATGGGCATCCTTATGTTCGAACATGGTGTTCGTTATGGCCAAACTGCGACTTGCACAGAAGTCCAATAACAGAACACCACTCGGGTTCAGATTGGGCGGGCCATTCCTCCCAATCACGCCCCTCCAGGTCACGCTGTCATTGCCCACGTGAGCGTTGAAGTCCCCCAGCAGGACTATGGAGTCCCCAGTAGGAGCGCTATCCAGCACTCGTCCCAGAGACTCCAAAAAGGGTGGGTACTCTGAACTGCTATTTGGTGCATAAGCACAAACAACAGACAGGACCTGTTCCCCAACCCGAAGGCGTAGGGAAGCTGCCCTTTCGTCCCCCGGGGTAAACCCCAACATACAGGCAGAGAGTCTTGGGGCTAACAGAAAGCCCACCCCAGCCCTCCGCCTCTCACCCGGATCAACTCCAGCAAAGAAAAGTGTCCAACCCCTCTCCAGGACTCGGGTTCCAGAGCCAACGCTATGTGTCGAGGTGAGCCCAACTATATCTAGCCGGTATCACTCAGCCTCTTCCACAAGCTCCAGCTCCTTCCCCGCCAGAGAGGTGACATTCCATGTCCCGATAGCCAGTTTTCCCGTCCGGGGATCGGATCGCCAAAGCTCCCGCCTCGGTCTGCCACCCGATCCACAATGCACCGGACCCTTCACTCTCCTCCTGCAGGTGGTGGGCCCACAGTTGGATGAGCCCATGTCTCCGGTTCGGGCTGGGCCCGGCCGGGCCCCATGGGCGAAAGCCCGGCCACCAGGCGCTCGTCCACGGGCCCCAACCCCAGGCCTGGCTCCAGGGTGAGACCCCGGTAACCCTCCGGGCCGGGTACTCAGACTCTTTGATTGTGTCTCCATGAAGGGTCTTCTGAACTGTTCTTTGTCTCACCCCTCCCCTAGGACCAATTTGCCATGGGTGACCCTACCAGGGGCACAAGTGCCCCAGACAACATAGCTCCTAGGATCGTTAGGGCACTCAAACTCCTCCACCACGATAAGGTGACGGTTCAGGTTCTAGAAAACCATTTTTCTAGTCAAAAGTGCCCCTTTTTGCAAAGCTTCTAAAAACGCTTTTTTTTCATATGTGGACCTGTGACGTCAGCTAAGGGAGCTCCTAGCTAGGTGGCGCTGCTTACAGTGTTGTCAGATGTAGATAAATAAAGTATTTGTAGGATAATTTAACACTCTGTACGATCAATAATCCCATAAATATGATAATTTGAGCCCTTTGTTGTGCGGAGTTTGTGTAACAGATGCTTGTTTTAATCATTGTGTTAGATTTTTTAAAGCTAAACTACTTTAACATCTCAGACTGGCACCGCTCTAGTCTGCCAGCTGCCTGCTCGCTGTCGGCCATGAGTTGTTAGTTTTAGGTTAGAGCGCTCTTTAATCGAGTCGGTGTGAATTCATTTTAATAAAAAATGCTAAATTATT
>SSNR01000001.1:4877428-4887436 GCA_006937965.1 Callopanchax toddi
TTTTTTTTTTTTTTATCTTAATAAAATAACTTCTCACTATAGTAATAAAGTAATAAAATAACGGCACTCTGGGGGTTTGTTTTGCTCGTCACAAGCAGTGATCAGTGGATCAGTTTTCTATATAGAGAACGAACGGTCTCCCGGCTCTGTCGTCACTTCCGGTTTGGTGAAAAAATTGACAATTCTCACAAAAACGAATCCAAGAGCCTAAATAAGCTGAATTTGTGTAAATTTTTATTCAGAAAAAGTTTCTATTATATTTCTCTAAACATTTGTTTAAGGGAGTGTCTAACTTAAAATATGCTCTTTAAGTGAAAGAGGAGATTGACCAAAACCTTCAGGACTCTTTTTCTCTAAACAACAAACAGGAGGAGGTTTCCTTTTATGAAATATTTTTAAAACAAACATCACATTTTTAGAATTCATTATTTAGTGAATACTTTTAAATGATGATACTGTGATGCTTTTTGACCAACTACTGTAGAAGTGTGTGTGTGTGTGTGTGTACTCATGACATCATGACATGTGGATGGAGGATGATGTGAACCCCTCCTCTGGTTCAGGATGTAAACTATTAGAACCTGTTTACTGTTATTTGTTTGTTTTAGTACACTAGACCTAGAATAAACGGTATAATAAACCATAAATCATCTCCTGGCAGCTTCTCTACACCTTTAAGTTTATGGAATTTATAAATGAAAATAATGTATAAAATCCTAAAACCTTCTTTTTAAATGCCAGCTATGTTTTACTCTTTTTATTTTGTTGGTCTAAATTTCTGCATCTTTGCTAATATTTTTTGCATCTACATACTTTTTATAGAATGGTTGATAGTGAAATGTTCTAAGTCATTTAGACCACAGAATAAAACATTTTTTCCTGTAGTAGTTGAGGTATTTTGACATTTGTAACATTTGTTATTACGTCCTCCAGCTTTTATAGAAATGTGATTAATTTAACTGTAAAAAATTATGGAATAATTGGCATTTTATCAAGATATTAGTTAATTTATTGTCATTTTATAGTAACTGGTGGTGTGTTTGAATACATTTTGATAGTTTTGAGTTTATAAATGTAAAAAACTTGATAAAATTATAAAAGTCCTGATATTGTGCTACAGTACAGAGTAACAGAAATCCACAATTTATCTAAAACAAATTCATAAATATTCGTCAAGGGGAAAGTACAGAATTGGTCACTTAAAAATATAAATGATAAATTATTAAATCATATTTCTGTTTTTATGTGTGCAGTGAACAGAGACTCACTCAAAAGGGTTTAAAGTTTATTAAAAATATATTTAGAAAATCTACATTCAAAATGTAAATTCATGGATAATTTTGCCAGATTTCAGAATGATGTTGCAGATTAAACTTAATAGGAGAGAAATCTTTGTGACTATTAAAACTAGATATTAAAATATTATTCTGGTAGGGGACATTTATTATATATATACAAACAAATATTAGCTTAAACCACTAAAACAGGAGGAGTTTATGCTATTATAGTAAGTCTAACAGACATTTTTGCACAGAGCCATGATGACATGTTAGTTGAGCAGACTCTGAATGATTTATGATGCATTAAATCAAACTCCTAGTGATCAAATCCTGCTGCATCATGACTTTTGATGATATGGTGTCTGTTTTTCTGACAGTGAACAGCGCCACGCTCGCCGTTAATCTGATTGGCTGCCTGGCCTGGATGTGTGGAGGTGGAGGTGCCACCAATTTCGGCATGGCATTCCTCTGGCTCATACTCTTCACTCCTTGCTCCTATGTGTGCTGGTTTAGGCCCATCTACAAGGCTTTTAAGTAAGCACTTCACCCTCTTAAGTGTACCACTTTAATGGATCTGCTGAGTCACAGAATCGATCGCTCAATCCATCCTTCTGCGCAGGACCGACAGCTCGTTCAACTTCATGGCTTTCTTCTTCGTCTTCATGGCTCAGGTGGTGATAAGTATCATCCAAACCGTTGGCATCCCGGGGTGGGGAGTCTGGTAAGCGTTACACGTACTCTGAGTTTATGTTTGGTGTTGAGATGGGAGCGCTAGTGACTGTGAGGCACAATATTCACACTTTAAGCATCTTCGTTTCTCGCACTTCTTGACTTACTCACTAAAGCTTTAACTTTAACAAACGTTTTGTTGGAATACAAATATCGAGTACAATACTGTGTTTACAGCTCATCCATTCACATGTTATAATTAAAAACCCTACAGTCCTTGAAATAATGCGTATTATCCACCACCAAAGATTCAAACTAAGATCACCTCATGTTGGGGAATGATTGAGTTACAGATATAGAGATTTTGGTCAAAATCTTGGATATAACATGCACAATCTCATGGTAAACGGTGTAGCATAAAACATTTTGTTTCATGCCTCTTAACAACGTTCTAACATAGTATAGCTATAAATATACTGTAGCGATTAAAAAAACTAAATAAATCAATAAAGTGGTTGTACCGCAGTTCTCTAAAAACCTCAACCAATCAGACATTTCGGACCAAAAGCAGCTATTGGACAATCTGGCTGTCTGTCTTGCCGAAGCGCCTCACTTCCTCACTGCTTGGATCCTCCATTAATGCTGCTGGAGCATTTTTCAGCAGAACATCCAGGAAGTGAGAGAAGGACAGAAACAGCTTTTAGCGCTTCAATTTAAGGAAAAAATACCAGAGTCCCAAAAAGACAAACACCTTTTCAGCTAGCAGGAAACTAAAAACGTTTGGACGTAGAAAGAGGGAAAACCAGGGGGAACGTTAGCATAACGTTTCAACGACTGGTGTTTTGCTCTCTATTGTTACTGTGGCAATGTGCGGTCCCATGTCCGGAGGAGGCGTGGCCAAAAGGATTATACCTGACGGGAGGGGTGAGAGCATAGATGTCATATATATCACTAAATACCTTACCGTGCTGTTTGTCAATGGACCCTGACGTAGCTACGACGGCGGCCATCTTGGGGCAGCCAGCTGCCCCCTTTCATAACACTGGTGTCAATGGAGCATGTACTATTAAATACCTCTAACTTGCTCAATTTTTAACCCATTTTCAAACGGTTTGCATTTTTATAAACGTCAGAGACGTGGCTGTGAATATATATCAAAATATAACGATAATGGTCGGGAAATTCATAAATTCTAAAAGTATCATATCTCAAGTCTATACATAATAAGGTTTGTAAGAAAGTAAACCGTTTGTAAATCCGTTCATTTTTCATCGAGTTCAGAGTGTTTTTAGTTAAATTGATGCTCACCTTCCGTCTGCTACCATAGAGAGCAGAACGTAAGCTCGCTGCCGCAAGATGGCCGCCGTGTAGCTACGCTGTTGAACCCCGGATGATTCATCTAGCCTTTATATATGATATCTATGGGTGAGAGCTCTGAGACGTGTTTGTGTAAAATAGCTAGCGATACCTAGCTTGTTTGCAAATTCCCTATTGCACTTTTAAGCTACTGTTTGGAGCACATGGATCATTTAGGTGTGTGATGACTTTATTGTGGTTCCCCTCAGCGGCTGGCTGGCTACCATCACCTTCTTCAGCACCAACATCGGCTCAGCCGTAGTGATGCTGATTCCCACCATCATGTTCACTGCTGTGGCTGTGCTCTCCTTTGTTGCCCTCTCAAAGGTGAATGTTTCACACTGTTAAAGTTAAAAGTGTGGTCTATTATTATAGACAGATATAGACAACAACACAAAAAAATGTAGTCTAGATTGACCCCAAAAGACTTAAAATGTAATTTTGTATTATGACTGTTATGTGGTGTATTTTGCAGGTTCATAACTTCTACCGTGGGAGTGGTGGCAGTCTGGGTAAAGCCCAGGAGGAGTGGGCCACGGGGGCCTGGAAGAACCCACATGTCCAACAAGCAGCCCAACAGGCGGCGATGGGAGCTGCACAGGGAGCCATGCAGCAGAACCAGTACTCAGCAGCTCCTACCTACAACTATGATGACCCAATGTAGGGCAGAGGAGGGGGTCAGACAGCCGAGCGGGAGAGCTAAAAAGGGATCAATTAACAAACACGACTCAGAATTAGGTGCCCTTCATATTATCACAGTAAAGCTGAATTTAAATGGAAAAATGAAGGAAAGCAAGCGGTGGAAATGTACTTTTGTTGATATTTGATTCATAGGATTAAATAACCTTTGGGAAATTTGAGATAGGATTAAATAACTTTAGCTGATTCACACTTAAATCAACAAACAGCTGTCAAAACAATTGTTTTGCTGCATAAGTTTTGCTGCCCGGTGTGTGTTTATTTCAAATGGTACATGGCTAAAACTAATCCCTGAGCTTAATCAGTTTCTTCAGGTTTATTTGTGTATCCCACGTGTGTTTTTAAGAACTTTTAAGGTGCTGTAACAGCTACATCGTTCAAAATGTTTTCTTCTAGCTCACAAAATGCTAAACTGTTTGTTGGTTATTACTAGACATTCAGCTAATAGGTCACACACAAAAATATGTCAAGAAAACCTTTAAGAACAACCTCCCATTCTAGAAATAGTTTGCCATTTCTTCAGACACCTTTATTTACCTTTTTGGCAGAAGGGCAGTTATTCAACTAGCAGCTAGTTAGCATAGCTTAGCCTAGCATAAAGGCAAATGAAGCAACTTTTCTAGTTCCGTTTATACACAAAACAAACAGTTAGCAGCTCTATCTGTGTCCATCTTTTAGAGGCAGATTATTTTGTTAACTCTTAATGAAGTTATGTAAATTATTTCCCCTTGTTTCAAGTTTTTATGCTTAGCTAACTGCTAGCGATTTTCCTATTGATGCTTTTATTTTGAAGTCTGCCCGGAAGTTCCTGTTCTGTGTTAATAAAGACACCAATAGGAAAATCTCTATTTATTATACAATCATGCTATGAATATTCTGACCACTTCCTAAAGGGAATGTTGAGTTTGATTATTTTATTACTATAATTATTTAATGTATTGTTGTGAGGGTTATTTTGTTAACTTTCATATACAGTTTTTGTTTGGTGACCTGTTTTGTTTTAATATTTTAAGTCAGTGTTTTTTTTTTACATTCTCAGGAAACGTGTATTTCTTAAAATGTCAAGTCATTTGGTGTTTTTATCATCTTTTTTTTTTTTTGCTCCTTTTCATCCACTATGGATTTAGTTTAGATTTTATCAGTTAGGCTAATTTCAGTTTGATGACTTTATATTTTTACCATTTTTAAATGAAGCACACGCAGCATTTAGGGATTAGTGTTTATTGGACAAACATTCCAAATCAATGTCGTGAAGGTGAAAAAGTAAAAGAAAACCAAAACAGTAAATCCAGAAATATTTGTTGTAGATGGTCAAAGCTTTGTGTTGAGTGATGGGTGTTTCCCGTTCCCTTTGGCATATTCTCCCACTTACCCTACATGTAAATGCTTCAACTTATTTCTGAAGAATTCCAGGCCTTACAGTAAGTAGTGTGTCATTTTGTGGCTGTTGGTGTTATTCCATGAATCAATGTGACATAAAAAAAAAATAGAATATTAAATTGAAGCCAGTTATATTGTTTATAGAGTGAATTTTAACAAGAGGACAGATACTGTATGTGTAGCCCTACTGAGGCCTGATGTGAGTTTTTAGAGCCATGTTGATTCCAGAGAAGATTTCCGGTCTTTTTTGAGAACCTCATCATTCAGTGGATTGGTTATTACAGTAAAATACAGTATTAGACTTGAAACAGATGTGAAAATATGATCTGAATGCTCATTATTTCAGAATTTGTGAGTTGTCTCGTCTGACTGTGATGTTGTAATTCTGTAATCCGTTTCTTGTTTTGTTCTTTTCGGTTTATTTGTTCCGTTTTAGAGCAGCCTGTTTTCTGTATATTTTGGATAACGTGTGGATGAGATTGAAGCACATGTTTGTTGTGTCTTTCCATGGCTGTGGTACAGTTTTAAATCTTTTGGAGGATTTTATTGAACGTTTGTGCTGAGGTCATCCATTGATATTCAGCGCAAATTAAATTACGGTGCAGCAATACGTAAGACGGAGTCAAGTTCAGCGCAGAGGTGGTTTCAGTGAACGGTTATGAAGTGGGTCTATGTGGAAATGTGATGAACAGCTAATATCTTACCTGTTGTAGATGTCTCTTTGCGTGACATCACATGAACTCTGACTAGATTGACAAGCTAATGGCTAGTCTGAGTGAGACTGAAAACAACGTGGATTTTTACCATCATGAAACAATTCCAATCTAAAGATTTCCAAGCAGTTCATGTAAGTTGTATTCCATAAATCTTCACCATAAAATGTTCTTTACAGAGATGATTGTGATTATTTGCTAGCACAAATAGCAGCAGCAGCTAGCTGTAGCACTTCTGCTGCAGCATTATGCACAATCAGCATGTATGTCATGACTTTTCTGCCATAATTAAACTGAGGGCTATGTAAAACTCTTTCAACAACATGAATCTAAAGAACTACAGTCTAATCTGACTGAAATGACAAGCTAATCTGAGTAGGGCCAATAAGATTAAAGGGTTTTCTGCCATTTTAAAACAACTCCAATGTCAAAAATTCAACAACCGTTTATGTGATCACAGTTTTAAACCTTTACATTGTCTTAAATTTGCATTATTCATGTTGGAAGTGTCCCAGGCTGCACAGAGAGTGCTACAGCTAGCTATCACTAGTGGTTGCTGTTAGCGTTAGCAAATATTCACAAAAGTCTATATAAAAACAGATGTATGGATTTAGAAAAGGCTTTTTACTTAGAAGTTTTTGAAACTGAGTTGTTTTAAGAGCAAAAATTCACTTTGGTTTTATTCCTACTCAGACTATCTGTCAGCCTGTTCATCTGGTCTAAATTAAACTTTATTTCTCCAAACTAAAGACAAAGCTATCTACAGGTAAGACATAAAATGTACATCATCTTTCCACAGAACCTCACTTTAAGACTCTGATTTGATCACAAAGTGTTGAAAAATGAAAAAAGGTCTGTTGGACCAGGTCTTGCTGGATCGCAAGAGTTTGATTTAAAGCATTTTCACCAGCAGATGCACATACAGTAGGTAGAACTCTGTAAACAGCACTACATCTGTTAATACATGCACATCGGATTCCTTTTATGCATTTAGCGTGGAGCATATTGCACATAAATACACACTTGATGGGATTTATGAAAATTACAGCTGTGTGTTTAAATTGTAGCAGATGCTGCAGTTTACCGGACAGTAAACCCTTTTCATGACATGTTGCTGTATCATAGCTTCTGAAAGCCATGACTTTTTCCATGTTCACACATGTACTGTACTGTATGTTGTATGAAATGTATTATCATGTACTATATCATAAGTAGGTATGAATATATAACTACATGAGGTGATATAATCTTTGCCATGGACAAACACATTCAATAGGAACATGCTGTATTTAGGTGAAATAAATGTTTAAAGGGGGCCGTGACTCCGTAAGTGACGTAAATGAGAAATACATTTTTGTGTATTACTTTTGTATTATTTGTTCTTATCCTAATAGATATTAAATAGTTCTTGTTGCATCTTGTTCTGTTCTTTCTATGTTTTTTATAAGGTTTATATTAAGTTTTGAATCAATCCTAGACATTACTCATGACTCAGAAATGTAGCATGTATAAATTGAATGTATAAATTATAACAAGAAACACACACCCAATTGATCCAAGTTCTAAGGAGGAAGGAAGGTGAATTAAATACAAACCACTTTTTTCAAGAGAAAAATTAACCGGCATTTAATAAACAGTCAAAACAATTAAAACCCAATAACACTGAAATCCTTTAGTCCTATTCAGTTCGGTTTTTTAGTTCCTTTAAAGTCCATGAAACCCTTTGGATCTTCAGGTTAGTCCAAACCGAAAAAAATTAGGTAATCCAAGTGATGTAAAATATAAAAAAAAATATCTGATCAGATCATCGCTCTGATTTTGTTTCACTACCCGGGTAGTATGTGTTTGTTTGACTTGTGCAGAAAATACTTCAGCTTAGCTGTGTTTGATGGGGTCCACTCCATCATGGAAGGATGTTACAGCATTCGACCCTCTTCTGCTCCAGATCCACAGCTCCAGGCTCTCATCAAACTGTCCATCTTGAAATGAGTCCATCAAAAAAAGCAACCTGCATAAGCAGGGCTTTGTTAATCTCTCTTCAGATAAGTAACTCAATAATCAAATCTGGTTCAAATCATTCATATCAACAAACTAACAATATTTAGGTAATTTGCAGGTTCTTACACAGAATGCATTATTTACATGTGACATTAGAAATCCACATGGCAGTGTAATTACCCATTTTTCAATAGCATTAGCTATGTTAGCTATTAGCTAGTTTCTACAAATAAATTCTAAATTGTGTGCAACTTCAAATTTTCCCCCGATTGGTTTTATCAGATGGGTCATTCTTTAAGTTTCTCAAAAGTAATTTAACTCAGAAGTTTGAAATAACATCAGAAAACAGAATACAATGCAACATAACATTGCTAGGGCTGCTTGGTGGCGCAGTTGGTTAGCACTGTTGCCTCACAGCAAGGAGGTCGTGGGTTCGCGTCCCGGCTCTGCAGCCTCTCTGCGTGGAGTTTGCATGTTCTCCCCGTGCATGCGTGGGTTTTCTCCGGGTACTCCGGTTTCCTCCCACAGACCAAAAACATGACTGTCAGGCTAATTGGGCTAGTAAATTGTCCTTAGGTGTGAGTGGGTGTGTGGTTGTTTGTCTCGTTCGTCTCTGTGTGGCCCTGCGATGGACTGGCGACCTGTCCAGGGTGTCCCCCGCCTCTCGCCCCTTGACCGCTGGAGATAGGCACCAGCTCCCCCGCGACCCTCTGTGGAGGAATAAGCGGCTACAGAAAATGGATGGATGGATGGATAACATTGCTAGCAAAAAAATTAGCTTAGCATTATAGAACATGTCACTCACCAGAGAAAAGATAAAACACAAAATGGGACAAGTCTCCTTCAGTCTCCCAGGCAATACACTTTGCTCTATAAACCAAAAATATCTGGTTATAAGTAGTATTAAGCAACTTTTTTCTGTGTCTTTGGCCGTGTGCCTTACATGTGCAGTCCAGCTGCCTTACAGGAAGAAGATCTAGCTACAGGGCAAGCACACAGCACCCTCTACTGGGCACAACCAGTACTACTTATTTACAAAGCTAGAATATGGGCATGACAACCTAATATTCTGCTAAATTTAGGAGGGTTTTGGAAATGCACCGCTAAAAATTTAAGCCTTTTTAATCAGTCTTGTACCAAGTCAGTAAAACTTCAGGGATTTGTATCTGGTCAGTTAAATAGCAGAGGAGGCTTTTAGTAAGTATCAGCTGTTTTGACAAAAGTTGACCATTTTTACGTTGACTAGCTTACTAGTAAGCCAAAGAACATGTCAACTAGTGAACTAGTGCACTTTTTAGGCCTCACTAGTTAACTAGTCAACATTTTTCATTTTGACTAGTTAACTAGTAAGTTCTAATTTATGTGAACAAGTTAACTAGATGGCACTTTAGTGTCTCTACACAGTGTCTACTAATGAGTCTTTAAAACACTTCATTAGTTAACTAGCGAAAATTTGATGTTTACTAGTTAACATGTAGACCATACAGAGCACCAACTAGTTAACTAGGGCAGGTTTTTAAGGTCAACAAGGTAACTAGTTGAATTGAATATAAATGGTGGAGGAACGATGATTTTAATTGGTCAGGGTTTAAAATTACAACTCTTAAGGGCCAAGGCTGAATAATGATGAGCACTGATTTGAGTCAGCTCTTATTTTAAGTGCATATTTGAGTTTTATTAGTGTCAACTTATTATATAATTGTACAATATAAAAGTAAATGATTTTGAAAATAACATTAGTATTTGGTGGTCTACTGGCCAAGTTACCACATATTTTTTGGCGACATCCCGGACTCATGACATGTGTTTTAGCCCTGTAAGACCCAACCCATCAAAAAATACCTAGAAAATTCAGATTTTTTTTTATTTGGAGTCCTTTTTGGACCTTATAAATAATGGGGGGGGGGGGGGGG
>SSNR01000001.1:4887446-4943901 GCA_006937965.1 Callopanchax toddi
GGGGGGGGGGGGGGGGGGAGAGAAATGAAATATCACTTTACAAATATGTTTTTTAATTTGTATCGTTTTTGATACGTCAAGTATTTTGTGCAGTTTTTTACTCACATTTTGTTCATCTGAATAGTCATAAAACATCTATAACACATTTATATCCTATTAAAACACTGAATTTTCTTTAAAACTTCCTTAAAGTTTATTTTAAGCATACAAATGAACATACTGTGCAACAACATTATTGATATTTTATATGAACTTTCCTTTGGTTTGGTTTTTATTTTGCATTGTGGTAGATCTGAAAATAGTTCCTGTCTTTGTTCAGGTAAAGACAGACTTTGTATTTTCACAGTAAACATGGTGAAGTGATTGTTTATGTGCTGCTTGAGTTCCTCATGCTGAAAAATGGTCAATGCCATCTTTTAGCACATCAGGAGGAACACTTGTTGGCCTTTTGTGAGGGTGAGGTGTTCCTTCCTCCCAGACTTCTCATGTCCTGCATTTGTAAGAGGTACCAATAACAACTTGGAACTTTTGCAGGAGCATGGGTTTAGCATTTCATCTGTCACTAAAACCTATATATGATGTCCAGTAAGGTCTGTCGTTTGAGTCTTCTTCAATACATTCATCTAACTCTGGAGATTCAAATATATGACCTTATAAACCCGCTGTATCAAATTTGATACACACATTTTCAACATGGTTTTACTATGAATTAAGTTTAAACATTTTAAGCTGTTTTACATTGATTTAATCCATTAAACATTCTTATTGAAGTTTCAGTAACAAATAAAATGTTTTTCTTACCATAACCTGTTGAAAATTGACAAAAAACTACATCTGAGTCACTGACTGAGCGCAGGCATTTTGGATGTCCAATTTGAAGGTCTATAAATGGAAAAAACACTCACCCCTGGTGGTCATTTTGTTAACTGCATGTATCTTATTATATACATCAGGTTTTTCAGGAAAATAAAACTCTCACTAAAAATGTAGAGGTCTCAGAAAGTTGTGTATCAAATATGATGTGAATGGATTCCCTTTTTCCTTCAGCTGTCAGGATACAGTAAATATTTCATGCAACATGCATGTGGCAAACGGTGCACATTTTTTATTAGTTGATGCCTAACATAATCATGGGTGGGTTTTCATGTAAATGCACGTGTCATACCTTAGTTAAATATGAGCACACTGCATGAGTTAAGAAAGATGGTGGTTTTGACTGAAATAGACGAGTAGGTTTGTGATTATTCTGCCCAAAGTGGATGAATAGATGATGTTTTGATTTCTTCAATCTCATTCCAGAATAAAGGTACAGTAGACTGAAGAAGAGGCTGAAGTCAGTCTTATTCTCACAGCAAACTCAGGTATAGTCAGAAAATCACAATACAGAAGAATGGAGGACAGAGGTGATGCCACCTGTTCAGTGTGTATTCAATATAAAACAGCTGATACACAAAAATGAGCAGAATATCAGAGGGTTGACAGGGGTGGGCCTGATGAAAACTATACAGCAAATACAATCGTCTGGGTGAAATAAAAGCTATGACCCTCCAGGTCAGGACTCAAGTCTGATGACAGCTTTAGAGGTGGATGTACCAGCAGAGGAGGAGATGTACCATCAGATGATTAGGATGCCTCCTGGTCACGTCCCACTGGGAGGAGACCCAGGACTGATCAAGTCCTCTCTGGTCTGAGTGCCTTGGAATCCCCAGAAGGAACTGGGAGTGTTGGTGGGGGAGAGTGATGTCTGGCTTCCCTCCTGGAGCTGTTACCTTAAAGAGCTGAGCTTAGATAAGATGACTTTCAGCAGTTTCTAATTCATTCAAAGTGAATATGTTGGTTCTTCACTTCCTTGAACATGATTTACATTAATTATTTTTATTGTGTATAATAAATATTACTATTTAACATAGAGGCAACGTTTTTAGAGGTGAAAAGTAAATTAAAATATGCAAAACTGAACAACTTAATCAGCTTCAGGATTCACAAACTGCTGGGCTGATGAGACATATCAAAATTAAAACATCTAGGTTATGATTTTTAAACATTTTAACCTTTATTCATAAAGGTAAGTCTCATTGAGACATTAACCCATTGAATGTGGTTTGATTTGTTCAAATTTAGACTATATTCATCTAATTCCACCCTTTAAGTTTATACTAATTGTAAAAACTTTGGCCAGAAGTCGTTTTAAACCAGCTATGTCCACTCTTTACCACATGGGTCAATACAAGAATCATTTGTGGTAGGGATGCACTGATACCGATATCGGCCCGATACCGATACCAGTGGCTTCACTGTCTGTGACTTGTGATTTCTGTTGTAGTGTCCTATATTGAACACTAGGGGGAGCTATTGAGCTAAAGAGGAACAGTGTGGGTTGAGAGCTGGAGATGGTGCCAAATAGTTCATTTTATTTGGTTAAAATGTGGAAAACTGCAATAATTTCACTGTGAAATCACAGAAAATGGTTATTTTTCACCTTATATTTTAGTTTCGTGATCATTTTTATTAAATTTATTTTTTTTTATCTAACTCAGTTATTTGTTGTAAAAAGCAGAGAAGAAAAAATAAAACCTGTATTCCAATTTGTTGCATTTTTTTGTGTGGTAGAAGTATCGGTATCTGCGAGTACTCAGATTTAAGTATCGGATCGGTTTTGAAAAAAGTGATATCGGTACATCCCTAATTTGTGGCATTTTAATTTTTATGTTTAACAATAAATTCCTACTAAATACGTCAACGGTGAGAGAACAAGCCAATAAAACAGGAAGTATTTTAAAATTCTTTATTCATAAACTTGATGCAAGTTTACAAATTTCTGTACATGGTCAAAGTTTCTTCAAATGGAAAAATAAATCAGAAACCAAAGTGAGCCAAAAGCAGGACTCGGTCATCTGTCGGGGCCGGAAAACGAACCGATAACGGAGTTAAATATTGAATCTTCTCAACACGCAGTCCAGTTAAGAGAAGTGTGTAAATCCAACCACCACAGCATGACCGTCTGACTCAAATCAAACCCTCCTGGGACCAAAGAGGCACTCCTTCAGATGGACTAAAGCTCTGCAGCAAAAGATTTGAATAAAATTCTAAAAGTAGTACTGGTTCAGATTCACGTCTCAGCAGTAGGACAAACTCCTAAACCTCCTCAAACACCAAAAACGTGTAACAGCAGAATGTGGAGCCGGGTACAGATGTGAAACCACTTCTCTGGAAACATCGCTGCCAATTTGGTTTTAAAGTTTCACCTGGAAATTGAGCAAAGCTTCACACTAGAACTGGAAGTAAAGAAACACTAGTGGATCCACGGAGGCCTTCGTGCTTCTGAAACCAAACTCCTGTTAGTTCTGTAAAATCTCTCCATCGTTCATCACTCGAATTACAAAAACACACAAGAGCTTTTCTGTTCTGGACATCAGATCACGGAGCGAATGAGCCAAACATCAGCCTTAACTCCACTAAGTCCTGGATAAATATTCATTACCTGAGTTACCAAACTTTTGCAGGCTGTTGTCTTTTAAACCAGTACTCAGTGTACCACTGAATGTTGCATTAAGATTAGTGTGTACAGATTTTCATCTCTACCATAAACACTGATGGAGCCTTAGAGATGATGGACATTTAGCTGCAGACAGCCTTAAGCTACAGGTGGCTGTTATTGAGACTGTTTTAATAAAGAATCTGAAGCTTTTAAAATTTTCTTCAGGATTATGACAGACGAGAACCAGAACTGCACATCGTTGTGACCCTTTAAGATTCAAAATGCTCCAATCAGCCACCATCTGATAATTTAGTCATGATAAATAAGGATCCTTAAGCTTAAGCTGCAGAATATTAATAATCTAACTAATTAACAGCCACACTGAATGTGAGGAAAAGTTTTTATGGAAGTCTGATGAAGGATTCATCCATTACTTCCTCTATAAAGCTCATCCCAGAACTTCTACTTAGACAGATTTGTCTTAATTTTATGACAAGTGGATAAAATCAGGCCTAAAATGGGCTTTTGTATCAACCTCTTCAGCCAAAACGAACAGAAATAGCACTTAGAGGGCTATTATTAGGAGAAATAAGGCAAAAAACATCAGTCAGCTTAAACACTAGGCCTGGTAAAACCTATCAAATCAATCAACCAGCAGATATCTCCAATTCCCAACTGGTGGATTTGTGTAACAGCTGTTCTCCGGTCAACAAACACTGCAGCGCTTTGACTCTGTGGCCAAATCTATGTTCTAATGCTAGATGATCCCGGGTAGGCCGTCTCAACTTTCAGATAAACTTCCAACATTAGAAATCGGTTTAATTTTATTGTCTATAATGTTCAAATAAGAAAAAGTCAAGCAGTACATCTAAAACAATAAATGCATGTATGTACCTGTTAATTTCCAAAAGAAAAAGAATCACAGTCAATTAAAAACGGGTGCAATGAGATGCCTTTTCAAGAGCTTCTGTGTCGATCTTCTTTTAAAATTCCCCATTTAATGAGGAAAAAAATCGAGCGTGGGTTCATTCTGTCAACGCAGCTAAAGAAAAGTAGTTCCAACATCTAAAAGGAAGAAAAAGCTGTTGGTTTTCCTTCTGGTTCCCAAAAAAAAAAAGACAAATGAGCTTTTTTTTTTTCTTTTTTAGGAAAACAGGACAAACGTTACCCTCATAATCTTCTCTGAACTAAAACACTGAGGGGAAAAGTGAGACCAGAGTCCAGTCTTTCCTGGAGCCGAGCAAAAGAATACTTGTCTGATTAGCCAGCGAGATGGTTTCTGTGAGAAAGATGATATATTCCCAGTAAGCCAAGGAGGGGGAAATATTCTGAAGAAAACAAGATGAGCCAAAAACGTGTTCCCAGTGCATAGTGGTGGAGGGTCCTTATCCGTCCTCTTTGGGTGGTGTGTACCAGCCTGAAAACAGTCAAACACAGAAAAATGAGTTCTTTCTTCTGTTTTATTACATTTTGAGTGTCTTTGAGAACAGTAAACCTACCATTCTTTTCATGAATCTGAACCAGGGATTTGTACGACTGTTGTGCTCTGGCAAGATTGTATTGGTTCTGAAACACAAGAGATAAAACTGAGTTTAATGTCAGAATTTATGCGATGCTTCCTAAAAGCTGAAACCCACAGGAGACATCGCGCTGCCTCTTTGGTGTTCTTCTAGTCTCACAGGACACGTTTCTGAAGCGGAGCGTCGTTGAACGCTGCTTGCAAAATAGCATTGTGAGAAAAAAGTTCTTAAAACTCACTCAGTGGTGATACTAATTCTGCCTAGTGACCTCGGTAAACATATCGACTGCAAGTGAAAATAAAAAGTAACACGAAGGAATTACAGGTACTATTTTAGACTCGGGACTACTTTATGACAAAGAACAGCTACTGACTGAGTTTTAAGGACTTTTTTCTCACAATGCTAGTTGTTACCATTCATTTACAGTGTTTTAAGCTAAGCTAATGCTAAAGGAGTACTGCTGGATCAGTAAAACGGCTGGGCTGGTTACTAATTGTTTTTGCCCACTGATCTATGAGGAATATGACAATAGACAAAAAATCATTTTCTGGTGGAGTATCCCTTTAAGGCTTGCCAAGTCGATTCTCCTGGACTGAAACTTTTACTGAACATTTAAAATAAACAACCTCTGGATTTTCACCCTACTCATTTAACACCTGCATCTCCACTAGTTCTGTTTCCTTCAACCAGCAGGGGATGTATGGAGTTACCTTATTGGCTCCGAACTGCACCCTGGCTTTGCCTTTAACCAGAGTTGCATTTATCTGCATAATGACAGACTCTATTGAATAGGCACTGCTCCAGCCCTGAAACACACACATGATGAGAAATAAACAAACTGATGGAAGTTTAAGCTCAGGCGTTAAACTCGAGCACATACCTGTTTAGTGAGAAGTTCCATGCACAAGGCTCCTCCTCCAAGAACATAACTAAAAACAAAGAAAAACCAACATTAACACTGAGGAGAAGATGGATTAGCCACCATCATCCAACAAATATTCTAGTATTTTATGGCCTTTTATATTTTTATGTGATTTTGAAACTTTTTTGATGTTTAGTTGTGGTTTTTATTGGACAGATTGAGGAAAGAACACACTCACCCTCCGGAGAGCACAGGTGAGACAACCCGTACAAACGGTGGGTCAAAAGGAAAATTATCCTGTCAATTAGAAAAGACACAAACGAAAACTTTAGTACTGAGAAAACGTCACACAGTGTATTCAATAAAAAAACACCGGACTTCCTTTGAACTCACTTTATATGAGAAATTGAGCAGAATGAAGTCCACTCCTTCCTTTTCTTTTAAAACCTGCAGGTCACTATGTAACGGACTATCTGGATCTACCCTGAAAAGAACAAACGACATGCTTAATTCAACAAATCACAGTCAAATCACAAAGTTTAAAAAGATGAGTGGAAACGAGAACTTACTTCTTTAACTTGACGTGCCAATCATAAAGACTGTCACTGACTAGTTCGACTGAATAAATACCTGAAGAAAGAGGAAAAACAGCTTTATTTGATTAGCTGGAGAGATGTTCAAACAAAGCTACAACCACGGATCCCTGTAGTCACCTGTCTTGTAACTCTGTGACCTGTAGATCTCCCTGAGTTCCTTCATTAGGCGATCCGAGGCTTGAACTGAACCAGAAACTGCACCCTGTAAGAATGAAGGTGGATCTCAAAAACCAGAAACAAACCAGACACATCTCACCTGGATAAACCTATTTTAATTTAACAATACTGAAGTAGGCGCCAATTAAAAGGTACAAAGAAAAAAACCTTTTTATGTTTTTTCTGATCAGACTTCCAGACTGAAAACCAACGAACATGAAGAGACTCTTACGTTTAAGTGATCTTGTCTCTGGTTCTTACGGATTTTCTCCAAGATGGCCAGATTTTCCTTTTCTATCCCATCGTCTTCAGACTTTTTGCCTTCTGCTGGCTCTTCTTCTTTCATGTCGTAATGGTCCAGGTCTTGGTCCAGGTCTATGTCCTGCTGCCACAGTTTATTCATCAAAGTTTTAAAAAGAGCACATTAAAGTCTCATAAACCAAACCTTCTAGAGTTTAGACATACTTCTCCCATTTCTTCCTCCTCTTCCTCTTCAGACGTCACCTCATCTGAAGGCCCATGCTGCAGCAGGGTTAAACATCGTAAGTTTCTGAATCTGATGAAGTCTGAGCTCTTGTTTTGTGTGCCTACCTTACGCTCCTGGGTGATTGGGCCAGCAGGCAGAGGCTGGTCCAGCATTTCCACATCGGGATGCTGTGGCAGGTTGTAAAGCCGACACAGATCGCAAATGAGCCGCTTCAGCTGCTGAAGAAGCTAAAAATGACACCAAGGAAACAATAACCCACAGAGTTAAACACACAAAAAGCTCCAACCCTCTGGGGTCGGTGGTGTAATTTGGTCAGTGCGTCACCGCGCGCCGGTGCGAGAATCGACTCCAGAGGTCTTCGATTAGCCAACTTACCAACGTGCTGCTTTTTCTCACTTCCTCTAAACGCTCCAACACTTCAGCCAGACTAGGATCATCCGAGTCAACAAACCATATGGGTGGTGTTGAGGGGTAGGATTCCTAAAACAGAAGAAAGATAAACATTTAGCGGCTTATGTTCGTGTATTATTGTGATTGTATGACCATCAGTCTCCTGTCGGCCGTAGAGCCGTAACACATCCAGCTCCGAAGCTTCAATTAGATCTTAAACACGACTGAGCTTCAGTTTATTCATCTCAAGACAGAAAAGGAAACCATTAAGATAATTCTAAAATGTACAGAGGCAGACTGACTTATGGTACTTCAGTGTGATGTACTGGTAACTATAGTAACACTGCATCTAACCGTGTAATCATCCTAACTTAGATATCATGTGAACATAGAAACAACTACGTTAGGTTTCAGCTGTGACTAAACAAACATCTGAAGATCTCTGAACTCAGAGACCTTGTTAACATTCAGTGAGAACAAGCATCACAGCTGTTACCATCACAAGCAGACAAGTCCGTGTCTTTACACCTGGCTTAAAAACACACAACATCCCAATCTGATGCTGGCTACCAGCTGCACACAGACATAAAGATGATCGGTCACATGAGCAGGATATCAGCACGTTTACTGATGATGCTGTGAAGTCATGAACTCCTTCAGTGACCTGAACTATCAGACTTAGGCTTCATGCTGCAACATGCCAAAATAAGTTCTGTCAGGACAAACTAAAACATCACAGGGGTGTGAAGAAACAACGGTGTTACGCTGTAGTTTAAAACCAGACTTTAAACACATTTTCTGATGCTGAAAACAAACAAAAACAAAAGACAAAAACGAGACTCATCATGGCCAGAGAAACAGAAAATAAAAAGTTTAACACCGTGGCCACAAAAATAAGAAAAATGCTTCACAAATCATGGAAACTGATCCAGTATCTGAATCAAGGCTTCATTTTAATCTAATCTGATTAGATCCGCCTCATTTGAT
This sequence comes from Callopanchax toddi, assembly GCA_006937965.1. NCBI lineage: Eukaryota > Metazoa > Chordata > Actinopteri > Cyprinodontiformes > Nothobranchiidae > Callopanchax > Callopanchax toddi. Next base: position 4,895,923 of record SSNR01000001.1, read on the forward strand.
TAACAGCTCAAAGAAATATGCTGATTTCTATAAGAGGACAGCTGAACCACTCATTCTGTCAGTTTTAGTGAGTTACTCAAACAGCTTTAACTTAGACTTTTAATTTAGTTATAAAGTCTGGCTATTCGGTACTTCCTGCCTGATGATATGTAAACGTTTTAACCCTGATTCAAGACTGGGAGAAGATTCTGCGTCTGCTCTTTTCAGAGGAACAGACACAAACATGGCTCTGCTCTAAATATTCAGCGTGAGGTCTGTTAAACGGATCCAGACCTTCAGCACTGAGCTCTGTTGTCTGTGCTCATAAGAGATATCAACATTTTTTAGTGACTTAAACATCATGCGAGTTTAAATACTACTATTTAAGGATGAGTAGGAAAAAATGTAAGAGAATCTCAAAGCAAATAGATCAATTCCATCTTAGTGGTTACAGGTTTTCAGTTAAAGCCATGATGGAGTCAACGGGCTTCAATCAGAACAAAGTCACAACAGCCAGTGTGTTTCTGTAAAGCTGGGTTTTAACCGAACAGCCAGGAAGATGACCGAGTTGAAACGTGATCGACCTGAACCGTCGAGAGGCAGAGAACCAGCTCAGGGGGATCAGTTAACAAATACATTACATACTATTTAAAAAAGGGTTAGAATTGGTAAAAAAAAAATTTTTTAAACTGTTTTTAAATACAATTCAGAGTAGTCACGTATTTGCTAAAACTTTTGTAAAAACTAAGAACTCGTAAGCTTCTACGAGGAAATGCCACTGTGGCCTGGAGTGGAATAACCACCTCTAAATGTGTCCTGATTAGGGTTGTCACAGTTACTGGTTTTGCGGTAAACCCCGGTAAAAATGTTGACAATAATTATTACCGTCATGTTTTTAAAAAACTATATTATCTCAGTGGGTTTAACCGTATTCGCGGTTTTGGCACGTGAGCTTCCCGGCCACCGTCCCCTCTGGTGAAGCTTCTGCGCACTTTGTAGTGTTTACATCCACAACTTTCTTAAGCTAAAGCTAAAATGACGGCGAAAAGAGGAGAAAACAGCGCTGAGGGCATCTATCAGTCCTCAGAGAAGACAAAGACGGAAGTATGGGCATATTTTGGATATTTGAAGAATGCTGAGGGACAGTTTGCAGAACGTGCCGGAAAAAAGTGCGAAAGGAAGCGACACGCGACGCGTCTGTGTGACCATCAACTCTACAGTCACAGTAAGAGAAGGTATTAAGGTAACGTTTAGCGTTTTAGCTGAAATACATGATGTGAGGACTTTGGGTTGAGGGACATAAACCGAGTCGTGGACACCCCCGTATTGAAATGACGCTACGGGGCTCCCAGCGGGCAGATCGCTGTTGACGCTGCTTAATGAAGCATCAGAATAAGTTCACCAGAACTCCAGCTCAGCAGAAAATAACTGGTGGTTTATTAGCCATGCTGCGGGGAGCGGGAGCAGTACAGAGACCACCTTAAAGTCCAACGGGTAACCATAGAAACGAGGTTGTTTTTGTCAAGTACGGTGGTCCATGCAGTACAATAGTGTGTTGGTCAACTGATCTACAGTCGCCAATGCTGATTGATGATGAATTATTATGAATTTACTGCCTGATGACATCTCCCCAAATCTGAAAATCTCACAGGAAGGACACAAGCTGAGGACAATATTATCCTGATATAAAGAGTTTATTTAGTTGTCTAGTTGAACATATTCAACACCCTTTTAAAAAATACCGAGATAATACCGAAAACCGTGATAATTTTGGTCACAATAATCGTGAAGGTCAATTTTCATACCGTGACAACCCTAGTCCTGATTGTTACACCTCGTTTTATAAAAGGCTCTGAGAAGATGTGCAAGAGTTAAACACTTTCTGTTTAATGGATAAATGTTTAATACAAATTAAAATATCTGAAAAAGACAAACTGCAGCTTTAATCCACGTCTATTTGAGATGAAGGACTAAGAGGAGATGTTAAACCCACCACAGCGTGAAGTTAAAAAGTCATCACAACGCAGTGTGCTGCCTCCTACACCTCTTAGACGCCATCCACACAAACATCAACAACTAAACTGTCTTTCACTCCAACCGACTCTAATCTGAGAAGTTTTAAGCAAGTCATCACAGTTTGAATCACTAATTTTGAGCATTCTTATCAGTGTATTTATTGTAAAAAGTGCTGCCATTGCTAACATGATGGATGTAAGTCTTAGCTACAAATGTATATGTAAAATGTAAATGTACAAATAAATTAATAAAACTATTTCAGGAAGATCAGCGCTGATATTTGTGAGCATCCTTCAGATACAGCACTGATAAAAAGTATTCACCCCTTGGATGTTGACTCGTTTGTAAATCAATCATGAGCAACATAATTTGGCTTTTTGACAAAAATCTTTTACAAAAAACTTAAAGAACGAATTTCTACAAAAGGACATTTAAATAAATAATAAAATATGTGACTGAATAAAGATTCACCCCCTTCAGGTCAGTATTTAGTAGATGCACCTTTGGCTGTAATCACAGCATGAAGTCTGTGTGGACAGGTCTATCAGGCTGCACATCTGGACACTACAGTTCTCCGTCTCCATTATTCCTTCAAATCTCCAGCTCTGACAGGTTGGTGGGGATCATCAGGGTGTGAACAGCCCTTTTCAAGTCCAGCCACAGATTCTCTATCAGACTGAGGTCTGGTCTTTGACTGGGCCACTCCAGAACCTCCACCTTGCTGTCAAACCATTTCTGTGTAGCTTCAGCTGGATTCCTTGGGTTATTGTCTTGCTGGGAAAATCTACATTTCTCTTGCAGATGGAATGAAACTGTTCTCCAGGATTTCACTATATATTCGCATTAATTTGACCTTCTTTCTTTTAGTGTCTTCCAGGACCTGCTGCTGAGAAGCATCCCCACAGCATGATGCTGCCACCACCATGCTTCACAGTGGGGATGGTGATGTTCAGTGTTTGATGTCCTCCAAACATAGCATCTTGTCTGGTGGACAAAAAGCTCCATTTTGGTCTCATCAAACCAAAGAACTTTCTTCCACTTGAACTCTCTAACATGTCTTTTGGCAAACTGTAGTCTCCAGACTTAATAGGATTTTTCTTCAGCAGCAGCTTTCTCATTGTCATTCCTCCAAAAAACATTGACTGGTGAAGAACACTGAGAGCAGAGTTGTTGTACTCAGCTGATGAAGCTCCTAACTCCTTCACAGTAGTCCTGGTGGACTCTCTCACTAGTCTCCTTCTCTCAGGTCTGTGAGGACAGTCTGATCTAGGCAGATTTACACATGGTGACACATTTCATCTATTTCTTGATGGATTTAACTCCAGGGGATGTTCTGTGCCTTAGAAATGTTTTTGCATCCATTTCCTGACTTATACTTTTTAATTGCTTATGTTTTGTCTTAATAAAAAGTGTTTACCATGTTTGTTTGCACTGTTTACATGTCGGCCATGTTTGTTTAGATTGTGCAACGTCTGTAAATGATTCTTCTTGAGAGCTACCAACAGCCGGAACCAAATCCCTTGTGTATTTTACACGTTTGGCAAATAAATCTGATTCTGAGGAATACCAGTGAATGCTTCCAGACAGGTGTCTTTATACTATGATCACTTGAGACACAGTCACTGCACTCAGGTGATCTCCATTCCACTAATTGTAAGACTACTAGCATTATTTGGCTGGACCTCTGTTGAATTAGGTCAGTCACTTTAAAGAAGGTGACTGACTATGCAGTCACTTATTTTATGCTACATATTTTTAGTTATTGTCATTATTTTGTAGGAATCAGTTTTCACATTGAAACAAAAGTTTTTTTTGTTGTCAAAGTAGCCAAACTATGTTACTCATAACTGATTTATAAAAGGAATAAAACAGTAGAATATAGGAGGGGTGAATACTTTGTATTGTACCTATAGAAACACTTAGATATGCCTGAGAGCGCTCACGCAACACCAGATAAAAGTTACATCTAAGTGTCATCTTAAAAACTAGCTTGTTTGTGTCACCAAAACATGCAAAAGTGGAACTGTGTGCGTGTGCATGCTTCTGCTGAGAAAGAAGGATGTGGTCAGGATGCAACACAGGTTCTTCATCTGTGCCACCTGAACCATTAAAAAGAAATGCAATGACAAACTCAGCTGCTGCTCTTTTATCTGAATTAGGCTGCAAAGGCAGCTAACTGTGCAACAATGTCTGAATACCCCTCATTTTACTTCTAAGGAGCGAGACTTTTTGGTAATATTTCAAAGGAACTTTGATTAACAGTTCTTTGTGCTTTTAGAAAGGTTTTCCTGTTTTATTTGGACTGTGGCTGCTTTCCCACTCATTTTCTATAAGTTCCTTTTGCCTGACCAATGATCATGACAGCAGATTGTGTAGTATGTGTTTAAAAAGAAGAAAATGGATAAGTGGAAGTGTTAAGCCTGAACGTCTACGGAGGAAGAACGGCCTCTAAAAGTGGCAGCTCGGCCTGAGAGACACCATTCTTCAGTTTGTCACCTATTAAATGTCCTGTTATCAGCAGGAATCACCTTATTGGTGCTAAATACCATTGTTATTTTTATAAAATTGAAAAGGTAGAGTATTGTCTTTGAGCCAGGCTGGTGGTAAGAGCATAAAGATCTAAATCTGAATTGGTTATCTGTCATTTTGCTATGTGGTTCATCCCTTGAGTTTTGAGCAAATGTGTATATCAATATTTCATAATCATTGTAAGTGGCTAGCAAAAAGTTAAAACAATCCCTTTGATAATGATCAACCCAAAAGAGAAACTTTGAAAAACCCTGAAAATATATACATAAATACAACTTTTGTTTTTAGAAGTGACAAAAGAATCTTACTCTTTGAAAGTAAATAATAAAGGACTGAGAGATTTCTTAATATTTTGGAGAATATTATAATAAATTGACAGCAGTGACATGCACACACAACAGACCCAACACGGGTTTTATTGCGACACTAAATAAATGGATAAACACGTTCGAATACTCGTGTTGAGAGCTTGTGTACATCATGTCATCGTTTCCAAGTAGGTTAAGATGTCAGCTTAACGAACCTCTAACAACACAGCTTTAGTACGTGCCAAAAACACCGTTAAGGGGATCAGTCTATTTACTGAAAAGGTGGAAAACAACTCGGCATTAAACCGCCTGTAATTCACGTTACGTGCACTTCAGAGCAACCTCAAAATCACACAAACGTATTTATTAAAATGAGGTCCAAAAAGATTCACGACGGCGTCAAAGTCACCCGAATCGTTCTGGGACCCCACCGGATGTATTTTAATGATTATAAAGTTGTTAGTTGTAGTGCTGTAAGTAGTAACGCAGTTATTTTGGCTAACAGAACAAGCTAGCCTTACTTTCAGCTAGCCGAAGCTACCCGCAGCGTCGTTACTAATACTTTTATTTTTTAAAGTGAACTCTACATTGAATTCCTTCGTCCACTACATTTCTCAACTCTCGACCGGTAGTTAGTGAACGGAAATAAAAGCGAGCACTGGGTTTGAGCACGGAGCGCCTGAGTGAACTGGTCTGGTTCCAGTGGATAGTCGGAGGCTGCGTTAGTTAGCCTGAACGCAGCAGAGCTGGCCTCCACTCACCGTGATGTTGCAGTGAATGATCAGCAGCTTCTCTCTCGTTACGTTGAACTGGCAGCTGAGTTCGTCGGGTTTCCAGTCGATTATTCTGAATCGTTCGTGGTTTGGGTCAAAGATTGACTCCAGAAACTTCAGCTCGGCCTTCAGCCCCGAAACCGACATCTTCTGTTCATCTCAAAGCGCCAGGCCGCTGGCGGAGCAGAGGGGAAGTCGGGGCGGAATGCGACCGCGCAGTGAGGCGGCTCGTCGGATCTCGCATGTTAGCGTGAGAACAACAACAAAGGCTGGAGACTCAGCTTTATGTAATAAACCGTCATTATTCTCAGTTTGAACTCTTTACTTTAATATGATTAACATTGCACACATTTAAATGATTTTATGAGTGAATAGGGAGCTGAATTATAGGATAAAGTTTTATTATTATAAAAGTAACACTGATATGATCATGTTTCCAAAATATATGCATGCTGCAGAGATGATGATAAAGATGAAATTATGTTCATTTAGAAACAATTCAGAAAAAATATACAAAAAGACAGCAAACTAGTTATCACTGAGGCTTTTTTTAATGTGAAATTGTTATTTCCTTTAGATTAACATGACCTCATAGACATCAAAAAGAACAAATCAGTGTTTTTAAATAAGTAGTTGTTTAAAATTAAAAATAAAAAGATGGGCATTTCCTTAAAATAAATAACTAAAAATAATTATTTAAAATGTTTTAAACCAAACCTAGTCTCCATTAATAATAAACAATGGTCTAAGTTGAACATCAAAAAAATATTATAGTGCATAAACTCAATGTCCTTTATAGGGGATGCTGCAGGAGGGTTTATTGCTTGGACTTGAATTTAAATTGAACTAATACAAATCTAAACATCTACTTGCAGCTATAATTCAATATGAAAAAAATAATTCTGTCTCATTAATTCTCACATTTTGACACATGGAGACTGAATTCATAGGACACACTTAAAATAATTTTATATAAACTGATATTTTTGTCAGCGTTTGCTCCTCATGTCCACAAAAAAAAAAAAAAAAAAACAGACCTAAGGGCATAAGATGTCTCATTCAAAAAATATCTTACTTACTTGCATCTGTGTTTTGAAAATAATGATATTAAATTACAACATTTCTGGATATATTGTAACATCTACAGTAGATTCACTTTCCAGGAAGTATCACAAACTCTGCTTCAGCAGCTTGTCTGCAGAAGGATTTCAAAGGGGTGACCAGATGAGGGACTCTGAGTACAAGCAACAAAAAAATGAGCACAACATTCACAAAAATACACAAAGATGTTACAATTTGTTTGCAGATTTTGTCATACGTAAAAGTGTGATTGCTAAAATCTAGTATATTTGATATAATTTCTTGTAATTTTGTGTCTTCAACTGTGAAAACAGCCACTGTATGTGAATAAGGAAAGCAAACACATCCATGGTATACTGTATGTCTGATATGGAGTTTAATCCTCTGTTCAGATTCTGATCAATAGAAAAAACTGAACATTTTTGATGAGAAGATGCTAAAGTTTCTACATATAAGAGAAAACTTACAAAAGCATTCAGAAATCTTGGAGAATATAACTCAAAACCATTTTAATGAAACTCATGTTTAATACACAAAATAAAGCTATTAATCCATGCAATACAGTGTTAAAGATGGGAAATATCAGAGGTGATGATTACATGACATGAAAATATTAAAACAACTGTCCATCCATCCATTCTCGTCCACCTGTCGGGTCATGGAGACAGACGGTCCAGGAGGGACGCCCAGACGGAGTTCTAGGTCTGACCTGAGGTCTCCTCCCTGCCATTTAATCAGAAACATTTTTTGTTTGCTTGTTCTGTTTTCTTTATTTAGTGTTCCGTTTGCAATTTAAGGATTTTAAAATAAACTCATAATTTCTAGAGGTCAGAGCAGAAACTGGACTAGTTCTGAGTTTAGTGTTGTTCCCTGACTGGACACTAGATGGCACAACAGATTCATTCAACTAGAAAACAACCATGAACCTTTGAATCAATTCACCAGCAGTAAAACGTTTTACAGCAGGATCCTTATCAGACACACGACAGGTGATTGGTGCCAAACAGATATGATTGTAAAGAGGAGGTGGGCTGAATAGTTTCTGAGTCACTGACACTCACCGGCTGCTGTTCCTCAACTTATCACCTGTAGCAGATTCAGGTAAGAGCATAAAAACTCTAAAAACTATAAACAGAAGCTGTTTAATGTGGTCAGCTTATTGCTCTGGTCAAATATGCATTTACAAGACTTGCTACAGACACTAAAGGCAGTGACTTTAAATGATGTATTTTATCTAAAGTATTTGTTCATTTTATGTTGATCATTTATTCTAAATCAAAAGTTTTTTTTTAACCTTTTAGAGTCTTTGCATCACAACTGGAAATTAGGAGTAAAAAGAAATGTGAGATTTTATCTAAAAGTGACAAAACAAAGCTGCGTTCTCCTGTTTTATTGATCTTTGCTATTTTCCCTGATGCTTTCATACGTTTGTGGTTGGATCAGATGCCCTTTGACCCTTTGGCTCATGAATTTGTTCAGAACAAATTGTTCTTTCCCAGTCAAACTGTAAAACTATCACTTTACATGACTGATATATATATATATAGTACTGATATCCTGTAAAAAGAAGTGTCACAAATGTTGGGGAGCAGAATATCTGCAAGTGAACTAAGGACGAAGATGTAAAAAATAATTTACATGTACAGTTCTCACTGATGAATCAACTATAACTCATGATAAACCTGCAGACCTCCCAGTCAGAAGAACTTTGTTTACTGACTTGATTTTCTGTGTTTTTAAGGTCAGCATGCAGCACTGGCTGTTATTCACCTTTACTCTACTATTTATGCAACTGTCAGGCTCATCAGGGGGCAGAATTCTGGTGTTCCCCTTGGATGGAAGCCACTGGGTGAACATGAAGGTCCTCCTAGAGGAGCTGCATGCCAGAGGCCACCAGATCACCGTCCTCCGGCCGTCCGACAGCTGGTACGTTGATGAAACCTCCCCCCTCTACACATCAGTCACCCTCCCCTGTCGTGGAAGATTCGAGGCAAACTTTGAAGTCTATGTGTCTCGACTTCTGGAGATTCGCCTTCAGAAGAAGTCTTTGTCTTTTTGGTCCAAGATGTGGACTCACATTCAGTTGGAGAGGGTGCTTGTTGACCAGTTCGCCCAGTTCCACCGGGAGGTGGGTGATGTCATCATACACATGTTCGAAGACGAAAGCCTGATGCAGTCTTTACACGCCGCCAAATACGACGTGGTCTTGACAGACCCTGGAGTTGGGGCAGGTGCGATGCTGGCTCGCAGGCTCCAGGTTCCTCTGGTTTTTAATGTCAGGTGGACCATTCAGGGCGAAGCGCACTTCCTTATTGCTCCTTCACCTCTGTCATACATTCCCTTTACAGCCACCGAGCTTACTGATAAGATGACCTTCGCTCAAAGGGTAAAGAACTTCTTGAGTTATTATGTTGGGATGTACTTGCTATCATGCATCACAGAACCTGCTTACAGACCTATTGTGAAGCGCTACTTCGGCCCCGATGTGGACTACTCAACCTTTTTCCTCGATGCTGACATTTGGCTCATGAGAAATGATTTTGTCTTTGAGTTTCCTCGTCCAACGATGCCAAACATCGTCTACATGGGGGGGTTTCAGTGCAAGCCCTCGAACAAACTCCCAGCTGATCTGGAGGAGTTTGTCCGGAGCTCTGGAGATCACGGGGTTGTAATAATGACTCTAGGAACTTTAGTTGGAAACCTTCCTCATGAAGTCTCAGAGGAAATAGCCGCAGCCTTTGCTCAGCTGCCTCAGAAGGTTATTTGGAGGTACGTGGGACAAAGGCTGACCAACCTGGGCAACAACACATTACTGGTAAAGTGGCTGCCTCAAAACGACCTTTTAGGACATCCCAAAACTCGAGCGTTTGTGACCCACGGAGGCACCAACGGAGTCCAGGAGGCCATTCACCACGGCGTTCCTGTCGTTGGCCTTCCTCTGTTCTACGATCAGCCTGATAATCTCTCCAGAGTCAGAGCAAAGGGAGCTGCTGTGATCGTAGATATCGGTGAGCTCGACCGGCACGTCTTCAAAGACGCCCTGGTGACAGTTCTGAACGATTCCACCTACAGAGAAAACATGCAGACGCTGTCAAAGCTGCACAGGGATCAGCCCATGAAACCTCTGGATCAGGCTATGTTCTGGATAGAGTACGTTATCCGACACAAAGGAGCTCGTCACCTGCAGACGCAGTCCCATAAAATGTCCTGGTTTGTTTACAATTCTGTGGATGTCATCGCGACTTTATCAGCAGCTCTTTTGCTTTTAGCACTCGTCTGTATTTCTGTTGTTAGGTTACTGTGGAGGAAGATTTTCACTGGAAGGAAATATAAACACGAATAATGTGGAAAATAAAAATGAGTCTTGAGTAAAACATCAGCGTTTAGTCTGTGACTTTTAGTAAAAATCATCTGTGAATCTGTTTGTTTTGACTTGCCTTTGCTGCTGGTGCAACTGAATAAAGAATAAAGGCTATTTCTGTTCTATTCTAATATCAATATTGCTTTGGAACAACAAACTAAAATGTGATGAATAATGTGTTACATTTTGTTTTCCATTTATATAAAAAGTTGTTGTATGGGTTTATTTTACTATATTTAATCACTTTGTTGTGCATATTGGTTCATGTGAGTGTTTTTTGTTGTATAGAATTACAAACATTCAGGTGTTTACCAATGTTCAGGTAAAGTCATGTACACTGACTGAACACTAGAGGGCGATGTAGCACAGGACTAGTGTTAGTGCTTCATAATGAGGCTGTGAGATGTTTTCTGTCTGCAGCAGTTATTCACTTTTAGCCAGTTTTACTCTTTGAGAAAATAACCAGCTAAATTAATAAAATTCAATATATTTCACTTAAATATTTTGCTAATTTATGAATAATTGCAGCAGCATTAACAGCCAAACTTAAACATTTAAAATGATCTTCTTGATGGGTTAGATAAAATGTGTTTGGTTGATTATTTCCTTGTTGTAAAAATGCTCTTTGGTAATAAATCATATTATAAAGGCTGTTTAGTCATTTTAAAGGCACACTATGTAACTTGTTCCTATTTTAAATCTTCTCCTTGATCCAGTCTGTGCTAATCTGACCCTTTACAGGTTAATAAAAGTCCCTCAGCCCCATCTGCTGCTTGGATCCAGAATACCACGTTTGTAACTTCTGAGTCTCTGGTCCGGTGCCCTGAAGTCTCACAAAGTCACGTATCTCAGAGGGCTAGGCTAACCCAATGTGGCTAGCTGTTATGCTAGCTCCGGAGTGTTTTTAGCTCATGATTCCTGATTTTTTTCCCATCTCTCCCTGCTTGAACACAGCTGATTTCTTTGATTGAATGATGAACCGCTCCAGTAGAAAGCAGTGAAGGCTGAGGAAACATTTAACAGGTAGATTTAGGGCTTTCTGAGCAGAAACAATGCTAACGTTTTACTAGAGTGACTTAAAACAGACACTAGGGGGTGCTAAAGCCAAACTGCACAATACGCCTTTAACACAACTTTTCTAACTTGCAAGGATCATGTATTTGTGGAATAAACAGCACAGGTAAACATGTGGTAAGGCCTTAATAATGTGCTGAAATTCTCTGCAATATTCTCGTTTTAGTGTTCACTCGTTTCCTCCGTTCTGTGCCAAGTTTCACAGCAGTACAATGTGTGACAGTTACAGTATTTACAACTGGAATAATTTATCATTAAAAACATTTTAAAACATCCTATCTGAGTCTCTCTCAGCTGTTAGGATGAATTCATCAAATTACACATGAAATCATTTACTGTAACATGCTTGTATGTAAATTATTAACATTTCATACATAAAAAGTTGGATATTTCACAATGAACTGAATTCCTGATTGAATTTGCATTTTTATTATCATGTTTGCACACAAAAGATTTAACTGATAATCTTTAACAATAAAGCACAGCTAACATAAATCAATAAAAATCATTAGATCCTGCTTTTATCAGCTCAAAACAAATAACATCTATCTTACTGTATCTTTGACTTAATACAGATGTTTATGCAGCTCAGAGTCCTACACTATTTAGTGGAAGATCAGGAGGAGCTGAACTTACAAACTAACAAACAGCTGAACCAGGGCTGGATCTAGCCAGCCCCACTAAGGGGGGCAGGTAGAATATCGGGGGGGGGGCCAGTCTGGACATGCTAAGAATGTTTTGTTCGTCACATCCCCCCAATCCCTTAAAGAGCATATTTTAAGTTAGACACTCCCTTAAACAAATGTTTAGAGAAATATAATAGAAACTTTTTCTGAATAAAAATTTACACAAATTCAGCTTATTTAGGCTCTTGGATTCGTTTTTGTGAGAATTGTCAATTTTTTCACTAAACCGGAAGTGACGACAGTGCCGGGAGACCATTCGTTCTCTATATAGAAAACTGATCCACTTATCACTGCTTGTGACGAGCAAAACAAACCCTCAGAGTGCCGTTATTTTATTACTTTATTACTATAGTGAGAAGTTATTTTATTAAGATTAAAAATAAAAAAACTATTGCATTGAAAACTATGACATCATCATATCAGTTCCTCTATCCATATATTTATTTTCATATTTGATCCCTACCCTCTGCATTTACCCGGGCTTGGGACGGCACAAGTAGGACACTGGCTGATGCCCTGTTGAGGCTGCAGTCATCTGGTTAGGTTTGTTTTGTTTGTTGTTCTTTTTTGTGTTTTTTGTTCTTTTTGTGTTTTTTTGTTCTTTTTTGTGTTTTTTGTTCTTTTTTGTGTTTTTTATTCTTTTTTGTTTTTTGTTCTTTTTTGTTTTTTGTTCTTTTTTGTGTTTTTTGTTCTTTTTTGTGTTTTTTGTTCTTTTTTGTGTTTTTTGTTTTTGTGTTTTTTGTTCTTTTTGTGTTTTTGTTCTTTTTTGTGTTTTTTGTTCTTTTTGTGTTTTTTGTTCTTTTTTGTGTTTTTTGTTCTTTTTGTTGTTTTTTGTTCTTTTTGTGTTTTTTGTTCTTTTTTGTGTTTTTTGTTCTTTTTGTGTTTTTTGTTCTTTTTGTGTTTTTTGTTCTTTTTGTGTTTTTTGTTCTTTTTGTTTTTTTTGTTCTTTTTGTGTTTTTTGTTCTTTTTGTGTTTTTTGTTCTTTTTTGTGTTTTTTGTTCTTTTTTTGTTTTTTGTTCTTTTTGTGTTTTTTGTTCTTTTTTGTGTTTTTTGTTCTTTTTGATTTTTTTTGTTCTTTTTGTGTTTCTTGTTCTTTTTGCGTTTTTTGTTCCTTTTTGTGTTTTTTGTTCTTTTTGATTTTTTTGTTCTTTTTGTGTTTTTTGTTCTTTTTGATTTTTTGTTCTTTTTGTGTTTTTTGTTCTTTTTGGAGTTTTTTGTTCTTTTTTGTGTTTTTTGTTCTTTTTTGTGTTTTTTGTTTTTGTGTTTTTTGTTCTTTTTGTTTTTTTGTTCTTTTTGTGTTTTTTGTTCTTTTTGTGTTTGTTGTTCTTTTTGTGTTTTTTGTTCTTTTTTGTGTTTTTTGTTCTTTTTGTGTTTTTTGTTCTTTTTGTGTTTTTTGTTCTTTTTGTTTTTTGTTCTTTTTGTGTTTTTTGTTCTTTTTGTGTTTTTTGTTATTGTGTTTTTTGTTCTTTTTTGTGTTTTTTGTTTTTGTGTTTTTTGTTCTTTCTGTGTTTTTGTTCTTTTTTGTTCTTTTTGTCTTTTTTGTTCTTTTTGTGTTTTTTGTTCTTTTTGTGTTTTTTGTTCTTTTTGTGTTTTTTGTTCTTTTTTGTGTTTTTTGTTCTTTCTGTGTTTTTTGTTCTTTTTTGTGTTTTTTGTTCTTTTTTTTGGTTCTTTTTGTGTTTTTTGTTCTTTTTGTGTTTTTTGTTCTTTTTTGTGTTTTTTGTTCTTTTTGTGTTTTTCGTTCTTTTGTGTTTTTTGTTTTTTTGTGTGTTTTTTGTTCTTTTTGTGTTTTTTGTTCTTTTTTGTGTTTTTGTTCTTTTTGTGTTTTTTGTTCGTTTTGATTTTTTGTTCCTTTTGTGTTTTTTGTTCTTTTTGTGTTTTTTGTTCTTTTTTGTGTTTTTGTTCTTTTTGTGTTTTTTGTTCTTTTGTGTTTTTGTTCTTTTTGTGTTTTTTGTTCTTTTTTGTGCTTGTTGCTTTTCTTTCTTTCTGTGTCATTCATCAGTAGCTACTTTGAATGAGGACAAACAGAAGAGAGCGCTCACTCTGACCATTTTTTACTGAAATATTTTTGAAATTTGTTATTTCTGCATGCAATCGCGTTTGGGGGTGCAGTCTTGGAATTTGGGTGGGGGGGGGGGCAATGCCATCCCTTGCCCATGCCTACATCCGGCCTCGAGCTGAACAGTGGAAAACAAACCCTCATTATCAATGATTTTTCTGTCAGTTTTTATTTTGGTGCCTCAGTCTTTGCATATGATGCAACACTAATTTAAATTCCTACAAAACAGGAACTTCATGAAGTTTCATGGGAACTCATCCAGGTTTTTAAATCTGTAAACAGAAACACACAGAAATGATTTGAATCGGATAAACGGACTGGTGATGCAGAACTGATGATAGACAAAAAGTAAGTGATCCTTACCAAAACAGATAATACAAGCTGAGGTTAACAAATAACCATGAAACAAGGAGCGTTTAGAGACGAATAAAAAATACATAAAAACCTAATAGAAAGCTGACAGGTGCATCTGATCGGTCCAGCTCTCTGTCTCGTCGTTACTTCCAGGAGTTCATTGAACGTCTCTTTGGTTTGTTGATTTCTTCTTGCAGCAATATTTGCTGCAGCATCGATAAATCATACAGGAAATGATCAGAACTAGTCCCATTACCACGCCAATTAGCTGAAACATGAGTCAAAAGATTAAAAAACATAATGTCAATGCTGAGTGACATCATTACCTTAAATTAAAAAGATAATCCCGTATTTATTTCCTGACCTGAGATACAGAGTACCACTCCTGGGTCTGGACCACCGACTCAACAGAGGAGTTTTCTGGTTTGCACCATCTCAAAGACGAAGCGCTGTCCATGATCTCATACTGTCCTGTCCAGGGTGTCTTCAAACAGACGTAGTACCGGCCATCGATAAACAGTAATATTACCCATAATACAGCAGGAATCAGGCTGTTGAAGCAGAGTTTACTGTAGGATTCAAAGGTCTCCAGATGATTGTACATCAGACACATGACCAAAAAGACTGTAACAGCTGGAATGGTGAAAAACGCTGCTGCAAACCAAATGTTCCATATGGAGTTACAAGGACAGGAAAACTCCGTCTCCGTTATCTTTTCAAAACAGAAAAGGATGAATCCAAACAGGAAGTTCGACACCAGAGGGCTCTTCTTGATTTGCTCCAGTCCCAAAGACAGCCATTGTTTGGTTGGTTCCATATTCATTCTTGACCAAAAGATAAATAAATCAAAAACTGAACAGATAGATGACAGCTTTTAGTTAACTCACAGCTTTTAAACCTGTGTCAGATATTTCTACCTTCTGTGGTTGAGATTAAAAAAAAAAACTGTTCCAAGATCAGATGTTGGTCAAACTCCTTCCTTGATGCTCAGTTTGGTTCTTGTTTATGAAATGCAGGCGTTTGTTTTTACTTTCAGGTTTATGAAGAAACATATTTGCATCTTTAGCTGAACTCTATGGAAATGATTTGTGTTTGGAAGGCAACGATGCAAACTGCAGTGAAACAAAGACCGTCTGTTGACTTTTACAGACAGAAATCTGAAGATAGGAGTGCTGTGCATTTCTCTGAGAGGGTTTACAGAGAAGGGCTCAAATATAAAACTACCAGAGGAATGTTTAAGAGCTGAGATTCTCTACCTGTTAGGAAAGTTTCCTTCGACTATTTTGTTGACATTTATAGAATAATACCATCATCTAGTACTGATAATTAGACTAAACATCATTATTCTATTATTCTTTAATAGAGCTTTGACAGATGAATAAATGCAGCACACTCTGGCAGAATATTGTTGAGAAAATTTCTATCATGATGGCAATTATGGTCAATATAAAATACTGCAGCAACCCCAACAGTAATAGTAAAATATTAAGCTAATTTATTAATAGTAAGCAGCTATTTATATCAATAATTTTCCTGCATAAATACTTGCAACATGTCAGGTCATTAAATTAATTCACAAACCATTATATTCAAAAATAATTTGACTTTTCTGCCGTATAGCAGCTAGCTGTGCTAACAATGCTGATGAAACAAAATGCACATTTGTGGTCTAAAAATGAAACAGAGAGCAGATACAGCATCAAACATCATTTAATATAAAATATTCTATTTCACCACAGATGAATGATTATTATCAGGAGTGAACATCTTTTTATAAACAAGTAGGCACTGTTCACTGTGCACCACTTATGTGCAGCCCTGAATATGACACATTTTATCACTGCAGCTACACACTCTGGTTGCTTTGTACAACAACACATCAAAAACATTGCAATTAGGTGAATTTAAAGTCTCAATCTAAACCAGAATCTTATGCAAAAAAAAAAAAAAAACAAGGTTCTCATATGGTGTGAATGGTCCAAGGAGTCATCTAGAGCAGAAAACAGGTCGCTAAAAGTCCAGCTAGATTTAAGGATCAGGAGGTTTCTGAGACAGTGGCTGAAAGGAGGTTCCAGCAGGAGATCAGGGAGTGGAGTTGGGACACAGCACCCCTCAAATGTGACATCTATATTAAATGCACTTCCCAGAGCAGTGCAAGGCATGGAAACATTCTCATTCACTAACTCTGTAAAAAGCACCATTTAGATCATTTCTTTATGTTTATGATCAATAATCACATTCGAGAATTTTGTTTCATAAACTCTTTTCCTCGTTTCCACACCAGTCAGCTTGAAAAGAAAATCTAAAATTTGAGTAACTTCTGACTAACTCCTCTAAGGGTTTAAGAATCTGATTTTATGTTCATTAATGAATACCACTTCTTAACTTTCAACAAGTCACTTTCTTTTGGTTTATTAATCTAATTGTATCAGTTCTTGAGCAAAATAAATGTCATCATCAAATATGAAGTGCTTAAAACCGATAGCTACCAAACACAAGTCATTAATTTACATGAACCCTATATGAATAATGAAAGAAGTATTGAAATATTAAGTTTTAAAATTTTAACTATATTTGTTTTATGCATATAACAACTATATCATGATCAGTTTTTAATAATGTAATCATTTAACTACAGTGGTGTGAAAAACTATCTGCCCCCTTCCTGATTTTTTATTCTTTTGCATGTTTGTCACACAAAATGTTTCT
This sequence comes from Callopanchax toddi, assembly GCA_006937965.1. Lineage (NCBI taxonomy): Eukaryota > Metazoa > Chordata > Actinopteri > Cyprinodontiformes > Nothobranchiidae > Callopanchax > Callopanchax toddi. The sequence goes on from SSNR01000001.1 coordinate 4,912,848, forward strand.
GATCATCAAACACATTTAACTATTAGTCAAAGATAACACAAGTAAAACACAAAATGCAGTTTTTAAATGATGGTTTTTATTATTAGGGATGACTAAATAAAACACATTTCACATTTCTTTAGAGAAATTAGAGGAGGAGTTATTCAACAGACCAATCCGATGTGTTTCCTCCTTAATAAAGACATGCTTCAGACACTTATAGGGTTATATTTCAGAAATGCATAATTATGTTTCAGTTTATTGTGAGAGTTCAGGACAAGCTTTCACTTGTCTGCATAGCCTCATTAACCAAACTGTAAAAAGAAAAACATCTTTTGTTTTCATTAAAATGTTTAGCTAAAGAGAACGTTTGAAGCTTCTAAATGTTGATTTAAGATGAAATATTAGGATTAACCCCAAATTAAAATACCTAATCAGTTATAATCATGTTATTATCATCTCAAAATAATTAGCAAATGCAAAAAAGCTTTTTAAAATGAATTGACTCAACTTTGTATTGCCTTGTGCGTTTTTATTCATTTATTCAGTCCAGGTCAGGACATAAACAAAAACATGGTTGGAAGTTCAAGCAATAAGAATACAGCTGTAGCGTTGAGATAAGCCACACCCTCTTCAAGTAAATATTAAACTCATCTAAAGGATTAGATGAAAAGTTATGAACTGTGACATTTACCCTTAGGAAATGGATAATATTTATTGAAGGTACAACAGTGAATTAATACCTTATTAATTATGTGACGCTGAGGCAGGAAAAAGATTTTCATCATTTAATTATAAAAAGAACACACAGAGAAATAGAACGGTAGGTCATTTCATATCATGACAAGAGAGACGATGTATTAAAAAAAGAAAAATGTCTTAAAACATTTAACATTTAACCTTTTTTCCAGCAGATTTCATTGTTAGAAAACTGCTCTAGGGTTTAAATCAGCATGATATGGATGTTTCTGTTGTGATCAGAATATTTGTTTTTGAGTAGAAATATTATTTCATCACTTTCATTTGGAGGTTTTTTATTTATCAATCAGGAAACAGCTTGTCATCAGCTTAAATTAAGCCAAAACTGATAAAAACATGGGTGTTTATCAAAACTGTGCAGAGATGTTTAGTTTCTCTTTATAAAAAACCTGGTTAAAAATCCCCATAAACACACTCAAAACCTTGTGGAAAGTCTTCTCTGGATACTTGAGTAATTATAGCTGTAAATGGTGAGCCATATTTATATTAAACCCTATGGATTTATGTCATCAGAGTTCATGTGTAAAGGCAGACATCCCAATATTTAGTGTCTCTGAGATGGCAGCACTGAGTCCAGTTGTAGCATTCTGAGTGAAACGCAGAGACATGAGGACATCTGGTGGTTTGATTATGATAATAACAAAAACATGATTCAACAGAAGAACCCAAATAATGACAAAACTAAAGGAACCCACAGTCAAACCTGAGAATATCTCAAGGATTCATTCAAAACCCGAGAGAGAGAGGCTGTGAAACTTAAGCAAATGTGCTTTAAAAACCATCAAGGATATCTAATGTGGAGTATTAGACTCTGGGTTTGTATTCTTTAATATAATTATAACATTTATTAAATTGTGGCTGGAAGTACTTTACCAAAACTTATTCTAATATGAGTGGATTAGAGTTACACTATTTTTATTCTGAGAAAACAGTTTAGTGACCCTGATGTCCTGTACTTGGGGGCTATTGATTGGCCACTGTCACAGGAGTAGAAAAATTCAAATGACAGGCTAAATATAAACAGGTGAACCACTCTGACTGATCTGAACTGTCCTTCACCAAAGAGACACCAACAAACTGTCCTTTTAGAGGCACCAGATCCCCTTTCTAGAGGCTAAACTGGGTGATGAAATGTAGCTGTGGACTGGGTTGTCGATATATCACGGATGACCTTGTGAACAAACCCTTTAATTGTTTTAAGAGTCACAGGATTCAAAATCTGCTGTGTTCCAGGGGCTGTTTGGGTCAGTTTGAGTGAGGAGCTGCTGACCTGAAGGCTGTGTAGAGCCCTGAGCAGGTGGTCTGTGTGTACCTGAGAAATACTAGTGTCTGATTGGTTGACAGATGGCTATTTAACCCTTTGGTTGATCCTATTTTTGATTCAAGCTTACACTGAATCCAACTTAAACATATTACGCTAAAAAGTTTCTAAAATGACTGAGATATTTGAAAAAAAATCTAAAAATAGATTACTTTACATCATTATGACCTTATTTTAAAATATTATTTTCTCATTTTTGTTCTTGAAATAACCAGAAAAACTAGCTCAAAGAACAAAAAATACTTTTAGATTATATTTTTCAGCAATGAAGGCAAAAAAGTTTATACTCTGAAGAAAAAAAAAATAACAAAATGTAAAATAAATGGAGAAAATGAAAAGTGGAAAAAAAAGAAAAATATAGAAAGAAACAACAAACAAATTAATAAAATATTTATGAGAGTATTTATATTTCAATTTTTTTTTCATTTAGAGGCATACTTTGCAACTTTTTCCTATTTTAAATCTTGTCCTTGATCCAGTCTGTTCTAATCTGACCTTTACAGGTTAATAAAAGTCCCTCAGCCCATCTGCTGCTTGGATCCAGAATACCACGTTTGTAACTTCTGAGTCTCTGGTCCGGTGTCCTGAAGTCTCACAAAGTCACGTGTCTCAGAGGGTTAGGCTAACCCAATGTGGCTAGCTGTTATGCTAGCTCCGGAGTGTTTTTAGCTCATGATTCCTGATTTTTCCCATCTCTCCCTGCTTGAACACAGCTGATTTCTTTGACTGAGTGATGAACCGCTGCAGTAGAAAGCAGTGAAGGCTGAGGAGACATTTAACAGGTAGATTTAGGGCTTTCTGAGCAGAAACAATGCTAACGTTTTTACTGCAGTGATTTAAAACGGACACCAGGGGGAGCCAAAACAAGCAAAACTGCATAGTGTGCCTTTAACTAGGTCAACCATTTGGTAGAGTAAATTTTAGTCCATTTAAAGTTCTATTAAATCTGACGCTATAATAAAAGTTAAATGGCAATACATCTTATTATAATTATCTGTCATAAATAAAAATGTCTTTATTTATTTGAAAACGGCTTAACTAAAACTAGAAAAAGGCTCAAAAACTCTATAATAATATTATTAATATGAATTCCTTCTACAATATTACTACTTTGCAAAGCATTATAATCTATATTTCCTTCATTCATTCCTTCAATGAACTCACTGCTTTTTTTGTGTGGTCATAGGTAGATACACAAGTCTGTTCCAGTTCATGGTAACCATAGCAACAGTGTTCAGCTGCTGAAGCTAGCTAACTGTTAGCTTAAGGGAGTCACAGATCGTTTTCAGAAGTATATTAGCTGAACCGTGACCTGTACAGAAACAAACAGCGTTTTTGGATTTATTTTTTTCACAAATTTGATTTCTGCTCCACTCTTTGATTGGACGTCGAGCCACCGCGGTCTGGGGGCTGCTTCAAGATATCGCGGGATTTTGGATTTAACGGGTTATTAAGGAAAAAGGTGGTTCCGCCTCCGCTCCGCACCGGGCTGACAGACAGCAGAGCCGCACAGGTAACCAGTGAGAGCCGCAGCCTGTCCGCGCTAGTCCACCCAGCGACTCCTCCCCTCCCCGAGCGTCCGTCCGGAGCTCCGCCACCTCCCGCTCAGGTCACCTTAGAGCTCCTCTACCGGCATTTTCCACCAGCCCTCCCCGAAGAAGAAGATGATACCTGGCAAACGCAGAGCTGCCGTCATGTCCCTTACGGTGGCGATATTCGGGACGTTGATGCTGCAGTCCGTTTCTTCTCAGAACGGTAGGAAATGAGCTCTCCTTAATGAAAATACATGCTGTTTTTCTCAGGTTATGGCGAAAACGCGGGTTTGAAGGTGGACCAGACGCCTGCAGTGGCTCATTTAGGGGGTTTTGGAGATGAAACGATAGAAAATGTGTTTTTAAGAGTGCTGCATCTCTTCAGCAGAGCAGCCTCATCAACACACCGCAGCGTTTCATGAAAAAAAAAATCACAATTAGATGGAATAAAACACAGAGCTTTGAAATGAAAGATCAATAAATCATTGATAGGTTACAATCTGCTTTCAGCAGGCTGAAGTGGGCCATAATGGAGGCCTGATCAAATGTCCTTAGAAGTGTGGAGCTGAATACTGAGAGGTGCAATCAGCAGGGACAAGTTCTGCTCATTAGTTAGTGGCATAGACGGAGAGGAGCAGAAGTTTAGACCCTCTCACATACTCATACATGTCTGCATTCAGCTGCAGGAATCCTGCATGTGTAGGTGAGAAGCAGCAACATGACAGGGAGTCAAATCCAGTCTCCTCTGCAGCAGAGCTCATCATGCAGGCCTGTGTAATTAGATGTAGGACTTCAGGAGTACGGATCTGTAAATAGCATCAGTCCATTTTGCTGCATGCTTCTATATTTAGAGCAGAGAAGCTGCGCTGGGAACTGTGGCTTTAATGTCCTGATGAATCTGTTAACTCGTCACTGAGACGTTGTGCACTGCAGAAAGGCATTGATCTCCCTGCTCGTCTGAATAACCCATAAATCTCATCCCCGCCAAACAGATTAGGGCAGCGTAGCCCTCTGAGCAGAGTATCTGTTGCTGTAAGTGTGAAGTGTCGCATGGATCCTTTTACAGGCGCTGTGTGAGAATGAGTTAGAGGCTTTGGCCTCGCCTGGAGTGGACTGAGTGTGGGACTGCATCACACATCTCCTGCCACACACCCACTCATAACATCTCCTCTTCAGTCAGAGGAAGAGCTGATGAAGAGCAGACCTGTTATGTATACGACACAGATGGAGGATGTGATTCTCTCATACCGGTTTATGTTTTAGTGCACCCATCAGTATTTGAATTTCTGTACGTTTTTGTCCCATGCAGAGTTAATTTGTATGTAGGTTGTTCATCAGTCTATTCCTGTTCTCAGTGGATGTGTGTCACATCCAAAGTAGAGCAGTTTTAATTGGATAGTTTACACCTTTTTAAAGTGGGATTCTGTAGAAATCTAATGAACAGTTAAAATCTTACCTGTTATAGGCTTGAACAGCCTCCGTTTAGCGAAGTGGAGATCAATTCTGCTGACCGAACTGACCAGCTAACAGCTAGTGGTTCATGTAAATAATATTATATACAGGTATACTTTAATTTTACACATTTTTTGGCAGAAATATAATTTTCCTGCACTGAGTGCCTTTGCTCTGATAGTGCTACAGGTGAATAGATTTCTATAAAAATTACTCTGATATGAAAACTAGACAGCAGTGTAATATTGCATTCAAATGCTATGATACTTTTGAGATGAGGTTTTCGTACAGCAACGACTCACTTTGTCCCATGGATTTGCTGTTGGGTCAATATATAATTTTGGGAGTTTTTAAGTCCATGAGATTTAAGCATGTTCACTGAAATGAAATTTTAAAAGTCTTCTGTGTTCTTCATGATCTTATCTTTACAAATATTATAGTTATTTCTTATGGGAATAATGATTTATTTATTTAAAAAAAAAAGACTAGATATCCCTAAAATGTCAACTAAGTAACCGTCAGAAATGACTCACCTTCTCATTTGCTAAACAATAATTTGTAAAACTTATTCAAAAACTCTTTTAACTGCATTCTTGGCATTAAGTTGAGGTAATTATGACATATATGTCTTTTTGGGCAATATGTCACAATTTTAATAAAAAATAACACTTTGAATGTGTGTCTGAGAATTCACTGTCATCTAAGTTACCCACAGCAAATACACCCCTCAGGGAAGAGTCATATGACCTGCTCCACATGATGTCATTAACTCCTGAAGAGAAAACTAGCAAGACTCCAAGGTTTGTTCTCTCTACACTTTTTCAGTTATTTCACCTAAAGTAGGACTTGGGGCACGATGTTGGCAAAGTTACTACAATAACTTCTTAAATAACTTTAAATTTAAATTTCCTCAGTTGTACATATAATATTTAGAAGAGTCTTTCTGTAAAATGGCATGTGGTGTCTGGTCATAGGCAGCCATTTTTATTTTAAAGTGATAATATGCAGTTTTGCTTGTTTTGGGCGCCCTCTGGTGTCCGTTTTAAATCACTGCATAAAAAAGTTAGCATATTTTTTCAGCTTCTAAACGCCTAAATCTACCTGTTGAAATGTCTCCTCAGCCTTCATAGCTTTCTACAGGAGCGGTTATTTACTCCTTCAAAGAAATCAGCTGTGTTCAAGCAGGGAGAGATGGAAAAAAATCAGGAATCATGAGATAAAAACACTCCAGCGCTAGCATAACAGCTAGCCACTTTGGGTTAGCCTAACCCTCGTGAGACACGTGACTTCCTGGGTACCGTGACGGCGACGGAGATCTTGCAATCGTGGTATTCTGGATCTAACCACCAGATGGGGCTAAGTGACTTTTCATTAACTCTGTAAAGAGTCATATTAGCACATACTGGCTCAAGGAAAAGATTTAAAAATATGAGAAAGTTGCAAATTATCACTTTAAACCCTGAAAACGTAAAAAAATGTCAACTAAGTTACCAAATCTCCCGAAATTATATATTAACCTCGTTAACTCGAATAGGCAGAGATAAACTCCATTTCTCCAAACTGATGTTGTTCACAAAGCTCTATGACAGGTAACGTATTCAGTATTTCATTAACTTTCCACAGAAAGCCGAACAACTGCTACGCACTACGATTTAATGCTTAAATGTAAAAACTAGTAGTTTTTCTGACATGCAAAATATTCAGGTAACATTTGTGAAAATGGGGTTAAAGAGTTAAAATCACTTTGATTTGTAGACATTTAGTGATTTATCTTAAAACTGATAATTAATAAAATAAATGGGAATAAAAATCCAATAGGCCTGTTTGTTTTGTTCATTCTGATTCAAATAAACTTTAAAACAAAACGAGGCTGTGAATATTAAACAGGCTAATTATGTATTTACCATATTTCAAGGCTTTTAAATATACAAAAATAATGGAAAGGAGATTGTTTGGAATAGTCAACTGATGATTTTGTTACCTGTACAATAGATAAATAGCTTCAGCTCCAATAAAGTTATTTTTAACATCAAAGACGATTCGTTGTCTTTAGTGGCGTCTTTTAAAGGCGCAGAGGTTTCTGAAAAATACAAACTCCTGGAATAGAACAGTCCAGATATCAGGTTATCAGACTATTATTTAAATATGCTAAACAAAAATAAAGAAAAAAGCTTCACAGCTAGAATTCCTGAACTCTAAAAGTCTTATTGTGACTTTAATTGATGACCCAGTGGAGATACAGTCAGTAGATTATCTCACAGTCCAGCAGCTTATATAAACCGTATCCTCTTTTCTGATTTGTTACTCGTCCTTCAGCTCTTCACCAGGCACTGGGACAGAACTGGGACCAGAATAAGAGCCTAATGGACCAGTTTAAATAGATTAAACAGCCCTCTCTGTCAGGAGAAGCTGACTGGTTGGTAGTTTGATGACCTGGTCAGAGATTAACAGATACGTTGTTGTTAAATATGCTGCAGATTTCATAAAGTGAATATATATAATATTCATATCCAGTTAACTGAAGGAGATTTTGTTTGATCTTTACTTAAAAAAAACTTTGACTTAAAGTCCTGTGTAAACATTTAGGTGATGAATCCTTATCTTTTATTTTCTTAGGAAACATTTTATCAGCATTTAAATTTTGTGAAGTCTGTTGCCTAGAATCACATTCCTCCATCTTGTCAATTATTCTGTTTTGAGAAAAGTAAAAACTAAAATGCAATAAAGGTGGGAAAGTTAAGTTTTTAGGTCTGCTTTTAAAGCTTGCTGGAGTTTGAGCAGAACACTAGTAAAGTTTTAAGATTAAAAACCATAAAATAGCTTGTTTTTTTGTATAAATGAAGTGATTTCACTTTAGTTTTGAATTTGACTCATTTAAAAAACCTCGCAATAAAATATCTGTTGTTGAAAATAACTGTATTGAGAACTTCATCAGGATAGTTGGGAGTGATCAGGAAATACAAACATAAATGTTCAGTTCCTCCATAAAGTAGAGCTAACAGGAATCGAAGACGCATTTCTTTTAATGAATTTTAAGTTAGCTGGACACTCACTTGTTTACGGTTCTTGAAGTAGAAGTTATGGTTGCACCTTCTAAGTTGCAGGAATTTTAAATTTCCTAGCATGATGTGTGCATTGTATTAGTGCCATCATGGATGTCATTGTTGATCCAGACCAGGCTTAAAGTGAGCGAACATCCACCTTGATGTGAGCTTCATACAGCAGAGCGGCCTGCAGGGACAGGACCGCCAGCTCAGCACTGTCCACACATCTGGTCTATCTGAGCTGGCAGCGTCCACCTCTCAGCACTTTGATGAGAGCTGAGGGGTTTTTGATTCACTGTCATGTTACTGCGTCTCACTTATACATACAGGAATCTATTTATATCTGTAAGGGCTGGCCTTCAGCAGGGGGTTTGCGTCGTATTGACTCAGAAACAAAAAGGAGGAAAGTGATTGTTTTTCTGTTGGTCCACTGGATTTTACTGGCTCATATTTTTTTATTTTCTTGCTTTGTTGGCGCTTCTATGGAAACTGAGGGGGTCTCTCGCCATGCGCCCACACTCTCCCCAGAGACCCAAGAGCTGCACAGCTTGTATGAATCTCCTCTCAATCTCTCCGTGCTGCTTAGACCACATGATGACTGCAGCCCCCCGTCCTTCCCTTCCTCATCCACCTCCTCATCCTCTCTGTTCTGCCTCGATCACTTTTATTCTTTCTACATTTAAACGAGAGGCGTTTAATTACATTAACACGAGGTGCACCCTCTGATATGTGTTCCTACCACTGACTAATTATCTAAAGAGCGCTAACGATGGTTTTAGTATCCAGACGAGAAGTGCTGAAAGTGGCAAGGTCACATGGAGGACTTTTGCACGAACCAGCCGCAGATTTTATATGATGTCATTAAAGTGACAAATTAAGTGAGAGCAGCCTTGCAGGGACGTCCCAATGGCCGAGACAGACGGAAATGGGAGTGTGATCACAGATTCATTCCTGTTCTCAGTTTGAATGATTTGAAAGTTTTCCCTAATCAAACATCAGTACATTAATGAGACCTATTCACTTAAGTTGTCTTTATTTTGACTTTTATTGTGTGTTTTCCCCTCCTCATTTATTCTTTGCTCACTCTAATTTGATTTAACCTTTTGCTTCTTGCCTCTCCGCCCTACACCTCTCTAAACCACCACCCAGCGGGTTTTGTGAAATCACCTCTGTCAGAGACTAAGCTCACAGGCGACACCTTTGAGCTGTACTGTGACGTGGTAGGTAACCCCACCCCGGAAATCCAGTGGTGGTACTCCGAGATCAACCGAGCCGACTCTTTCAGGCAGCTGTGGGACGGCGCCCGTAAGCGGCGCGTGTCCATCAGCACGGCGTACGGCGTCAACTCGGTGAGCGTGTTGGGCGTGTCGCATCTCACGTTGGATGACGTGGGGACGTATGAGTGCAGAGCCAGCAACGACCCGAGACGGAACGACCTCCACCAGAATCCGGCCATCACCTGGATCCGAGCTCAGGCCACTGTAACGGTGCTGCAAAGTGAGTGGTCGGTGTAGAGTGACCCACCCCCAGGTCCTGTGTGACTCCGCCTCCCTCACACCCCCTCCAGAGGACCACCAGCTTACCGTCCTCCCCTACAGACATGAAAGATGAAGAAAAACACCATTTCTCCCAGTGAGGTTGTGTTTCGTCTAAGCCCTGTAGACCTGAGCTCCTCCTTCCTTTCCTCTGTTCATTTTTCCTCATTTAACTACTTTCTCTACATTTAACAAAATCCTTCACCGAAATGTTGAACGTCTGTATTTCTATTATTATTTTCACAAGTTGTTTTTTCAATGATGTTTTTTGAAGATACAACTAGGTTAAGAAAACAAAAATACAACAAGATAGAGTAATACACATATGAACAAGGTAAATAAATACGCCTAAAAAGTGGTACAAACAATTAAAAGTTCATTAAAAGTCAGTATATAGTTGTTTTGATGATGCAGTTAGTTATAACAAAGATAAATCACATGATTAATATCAATAGAAAATAAAGATGTTCGATTTGCCGATATCGGCAAATATCGTTATCGGTTTTCAATAATATCGGCAAATATTGGTAATATCGGTAAATATCGGCATCGGTTTTTGTAATGATGACACACATGACCTTTACATACCGTGCACATATTATACATCAAACTGTTCGGCTACTTCTCCTCTCTCCCAAAATGTCAAAATATAACAAATCTGATGTTTAGTTTTTGAGATATTTTTATTTATTTGGCACACCTTGCATTAAATACTGTGTTTGTCTTTTTTTTAATGAGGGCTACCACGCTTATATCAGTATCAGTTTACATCGGTATCGGAAATTAAGAGTTAGACGATATCGGATATCGGTAAAAAAGCCAATATCGAGCATCCCTAATAGAAAATTAAATAAATGTCTAAAAACTTTAATTTAAATTCATAAAATGAACCAGTAAGCAGCAGCAGCAGCTCAGTATAATGTTGACACGTTGATTCTCAAACAGGCCTTTCCTCACATCGTGTTTGAATAAGTAATGAGACGACGACGTAACTCTGATCTGATGCTCTGAATAGAAAAACAGCTTGACTAAAAGTTGTCTTTCTCTCAATCTCAGGGTATTTGCGGAGTCTTGAAAAGTATTAAAAGGTGATAAATCAGTTTTGGGAAATTCAAGACCCTTATAAAGTATTAAAAAGTCTTATCACGGCTTTATAAAGTCTTACATTTTGAAACGAAAAAATCTGAATTTGATGTCCAACAGTTTGAGTCCCAAAAACATCGTAAACGTGTGAATTTAGTCATTTTTATTTTAAAAAAGAACGGGAAACAAAGTTAGTAATCGTTAAAGTGTTTTTGTGTCTTATGTAGTTTTTGACTTTGTTTAAACGTTGGCCCCATTTTATTAAAATCAACACAATCTAACGCAACTTTGAATGTATGTTTGGTTCTAAATCACAGCCGTCGTAACATGTAAGGAAAGAGACAGCGCCGTAAGGTGAGGCCTCTGTTAAATGTCCACTTTTTATTGGTGAAACCTGATGATCAATCACAGAGGAAGTTAGCATCTATAGCTGATGTAATAATACCTCAGGGCTGTGTCATAGTTATTGATTAAACTCTGATTTTATGTAGGTTTTTATCAAATATTGGTTTGATTAGAACAATGACCTGGAATAGTGCTGTACTCATGAGTCTTACTGGTCTTCAGTGCTGTTGTTTTGAACCAAAACTCATTCAAAGTTAGGCTATTATCTCAATTTGTCTTGTTTTATAAATACTGGGGGTTTCTATGTCAGGATGTCAGAGGGATCCCTTCCTTTTCCCATGTCCCGTTGTGTGTAGGGTAGAACTTTGATTCTTAATTAAAGATTGTTGTTTAGATCTGCCCTACCTGTCCTAGTGACTCTTAGTCACTCTTAGTTTTTGCTGAGCTGTTTCTCTGTTACAGAGCCGTCGATCGTTGCCTCTGAACACGTCACAGTCCCTGTAGAAACAGAGAGCCTGACGCTGCAGTGCAACCTGACCAGCGCCTACAGCGAACCAGTGGGCAGCTACTGGTTGAAGAATGGGGAGTTGATCTCTGAAATATACGGTGCAAGCAACATCACTACATACAAGTGAGGAAGACGGCCCCTCGGTGTTATACTTGCATGTGTTAAAAGCCGCTGTGTGGGTTTACACGAGGTGTGTTGTTGTTCTGCAGGCTGAACAGACCAAGAGGAGACGATGCAGGAGTGTACATGTGTGTCTTCAACTTCAGCAGCACTCCATCTGCCAATGCCACCATCGAAGTTAAATGTAGGTGTTGATTCATGAGCTGCAGGCGTATTTACTTTGGTTCGTCACCAATATGAGCGGCCTTGAGCCTTGTCACGTGAGGACCAGTGATTTCAAACGGCTCTGCTGGCTGGCTGCTCGGGGGCAGCCGGCGCCCTTGACACCTTCATTCAGCCGATGGCCGGCTCAGTGGCAGCAGATGGTGTCTTGTTTGTCTGATGGCAAAGGATTATGTCTCAACGGTAAAACCCGGTCAGCCTTTTCTGCTGTCACACGTGCATCGCTTTGGAGGCAAATTGGATTTTGGAGTGTTTAGTATTTGATGGACTGCTTCTAGTCATTCAGACAGAAAATGATCAGAATTTATTATAAAGTGTAAATATTTAGTTTTACCATATTTTATTTAATGATTAGAAGGAAGCTTTTGATGCAAAGACTTCAAGTTTTTAAACTTTTTCAAGCTGAAAACTGCAAAATGTATATTTTAAAACCTTTTATTAGGTGATCCTTGATATCTTCCCTTGTTTCAGCTGCTCCTATGATAACGGGCCACAAGCGTAGTGAAAACAAGAAGGAGGGCGAGCACGCCGAGCTCAGCTGTAAGGCTGTGGGCTATCCCCTCCCTACCTGGAGCTGGTTCAAGTTTGAAAACGGTGGACTGAGGGTACGTCATGAATGATGCTCACATTAACTTCTTTACAACTGAAGAAAACATTGTAGCGCTCGCTGGCGTCTCGGCTTGTTTCCTGAGGAATTCAAAAGTTTTGGGATTAATTAATAATAAAAATAAAGTATGTAAGCCTGTATTAAATGTAAAGAACAAGAACAAATATGACAATTTGTAAATTTGAAACAGCTTGTTTAAATAAAGAGTACAGATGTAGTTTTATTTTAAATTAGATCTTGTTTCTAAAGCTGGACGTCAGTGTAACTATTAAAAAATAGACTGAGCTACCTAATAATAATATTAATAGAGGGTTAATTAATTAATTGCATTACATTTTTTAACGCTTTTTTCCTAATTACCGTAATTATTTTAAATTAATGCATCAAAGTCCCACCCCTAAATAATATTCAAACTGTAAATTGCAAACAGTTTATCCATCTGCTCCTCCTGCTTTAGGAGACCGTCCCAGTTGACATTAGGGAAGAGACCGGGGACATCCTGGACAAGTCTCCAGTTCTTCAGAGAGGAAACACACAAATAGAGACATGTTCTCACTCGAGACCAAGCCTGGAAAATGAGATGAAACCAGAGAAGGAGCCGTTACTGACAGTCTGCTACAGATCATAGCAACATTAAACAGTCCTGGAGGGATTCAACACACTCACATACAGACCAGGGGTCGCGTTAACGGAACATTTTTTGTATTTGACTTAAAAAAAAAACATTTTGACGGAAAGATCTGAAGGCCATTAGCCTGGTAAACCAGACTATATGTAGATATATAGTTTGGCCACAGTCCACTGAAACAACTCATTCATAGGGGCGGGACCAATGGTTGTCAATCAAACCATCTTCACATGCTATTGGATAGCGCTAGAGCCATTTAGCAACTACCGTAAACAGCTGGTAGAGTAAACTTTTACCGTGTCCCGACGGCAAAGCGGCCAATAAATCCTCTTTCAAAATAAAAGACTTAAGTTCCTCTATCTGTTCACGTCTCAGAGAGAAGCCCAAATCTAAATCGTCCAAAGTTCATAATAAAGACATTTCAAACGAACGCGGTTCACGAGCTGCTGCCATGTTGTTTAAATTCAGCCGGAGTGCTGACGTCATCGGCTAATCCCGCCCACCAAACTATTAGAGCGCTGTGATTGGCCCGGTACGAGACTGACCTGACCAATCAGTGGGCTGCAGAGGTTCCAGTGAGTGTGGCTAGACCAAATTTGTGCAGAGCAGAACTGACGGTCTAGTATACTAGGCTAGAAGGCCGTTGGTCAATTTGACAGATTACAATCACACACCTGTGTGTGTGTGCGTGCCAGCCATCAGACCGCGCATAACAGCGAGGCTGCTGTGAGGAGTCATTTCTCACTCCATGAGCGCTGACAGACACCTGGCGCCTCTTTTATAAAACCTGCTAAGACGGGTCTGAAAGTTGCGTTAGTCACTTTCTCCGTAAACGTTGGGATTTATAGGAAAAAAGCGTGACAGAAAAATGTGCGTAACTTTATGGAAACTTTGAACTTATAAGCACATTTTGTAGATGGGAAACCTGCAGTGCACACAAAACCAACACTCACCCTCCACATGCAGAATAAAACGGGATAAAAACAAGTATTTAAACGAAAACATGTCTCATTTAGGAGTTAATTCACAGTCTGTTCATGTCTTCAGATTATGTAACTGCACTTATTGTGATCAGCTGTGTCGTTATTGTGATTACTGAGACATGAATACAGCAGCCAGTCACACTCTGCGTAATGGCTCTCCAGACTCCGGACGGGGAGAGTTCTTAGAGATTTCCAGATGATGAATCAGCTGATTTAGTGTCTGTCAGTCTTATGGATCTATGAGCTGAACTGGGCCCGGTTTAAGATCAACTGATCCATCAGAGAACCACACGATCCTCTGCAGCGTCTAAACCTTCTCGGGTTCTCAGACCGCGACACTCAGCGGAGGTTGAAACGGCTGAGGAACAATTACAGTATTATTTAAAATGAATGAAATAATGCTGCTGAAAATGTCAATGTCACCTTTATTTATATTATATATATTATATTATTTGAGTCTAAAAACAGAATAAAATGGTGGCACAGATAGAAACACAACAGACTAAAATCAATGATTACTAAAAGCGAGGGAATAAAAATAGGTCTTGAGCCTAGACTTGAACAGGTCAGTCGAGGTAAAATGTAATTAATATAATTTTTAAAATTAATAAGTGTTGGATAAAAACTAGATTATGACCAGATCAAAATGACGGAAAATGAAAAAGTCTAGCACGACTTCTGCTACAGACCTAAACATTACACCAGGCTTTCACCTGGTGGCCAGAAGAATTCCTGAATGGTAGCGAGAAAACAATGTAAATGAAATATCTCTAAATAGACAATAAACCATAAAAAATCAATCCAGGCATCAGAAGACCATCATTAGGCAATAGTCTGGCATTGTGTTGGCAAACCCAAGTTAAAACGATTAAATCCTGCTACCTGTTAAAGGGAGTGCTGAAGATTATGAGGTTCGAATCCACTTTGGCTAAAGCTGCCATTAGTTGAACGACTGTAGTTTAATTACTGTGTTCTTAAGGTTCCCAGACTCCGATCCTGGATTATTTCAATAAGGACATTTCTTCATGGTGACCCAGTGACACGAAATGTGAAATGTTGATGCTTTAGATTTAAAAACTAACCATTAACATGCAGCAAAAACATTAAAAAAAATCACTTCTTTATTGCTTTTGTCGCAAAAAAACCCTTTGTTTTAAAAACTTGCGACGGACAGTTTTATGCTGCCAAACTCTCAGACGGATCTTTTTTTGTCCTTTTGACAGGAAATCAACAACTCCACCCGACGCTTCGTCATCATCAGCGAGGGGAACCACACCAAGCTCCTCATTTCCAACCTGGACATCGACGAGGACCCCGGCGAGTACGTGTGCAACGCCACCAACGTGATCAACACCGACAGCGCCAAGTTGGTGCTGAGGGTTCGCAGCCACTTGGCGCCCTTGTGGCCTCTTCTGGGAGTCCTGCTCGAGATCATCATCCTGGCCGTCATCATCGTCATTTATGAGAAGCATAAGAAGCCCGAGGATTTACAAGACGGTGAGTCACCAGTTAAAGATCAGCGTATCCGAAGGGGAATGTGTCTTAAATATTCAGGGTTTTTAGCTCATCTACTGTATGTTTTTTTTGTAAATTCTTGCATTTTTCCATCCAAGTCAGAAGTAACGAGCACGAACGGGTACACACCTGTGTTTTTTAGCCCGGAGGAGTCACTTAACACTTTGCTACTCCTGCATTCAATAATTTAGTCTGACGACGTTGAGCCAACAGTCAGACTCTGTTGCAGAAGGTCGCACCTTGTTAGAACAATTTCATTCATTGAATATTCATGAGAAATATGATCCTGTAGTCTTGGAAAGGTGGACTTTTTCAATTATTAATGGCTTTCCAGGGATGTTGTTCATAAGCTTTTACAGACGTATCCAGAGGACTCACCGTTTAGCCGTTCATTCCACAAACTGGTGATTTCCTTACGCCCATGACGACTTTGTGTTTGATGTTTGAGCTACAGTTTAAATTATGCATTAGTGATATTTGGCTGACCTTTTCCTCCCAAACAGAATTTAGATGTTGTCACATGCTGATCAGACGCAACACGAGTGAATAACTAAGAGCTCCTAGCAGCCAGGAGTCTGTTTACTGTCCTGGATTTCTTTCAATTGAAGCAGTTGATTGGTTTAACAGGTTGTTGTAATGTCTCCCATCCTCCCTCCTCTTTTCGAAATGCATAACCTAAACCTTGTTTGTGGTAAGTGCGAGACGTTGCATGCTGCCTGGTTTCTTTTAACGCTTTTTACTCAGCCTCATTGTCCTCACAGCGGTTAAACGGTTCTGCTGAGCTTCCTCTGCGTTCAGCATCAGCCAAGAGCTTTCAGATAGCTTCAGTTTTTTTTAATAACTGCATTGTAGTTCATGCTGCAGTAATGAAGTGTTTATCATTTCTGCTGCCTCTGTCTCATGTTGCTTCACTGCATTATTACAGTGGAGGGCTGGTACTGATAGAGCTGCTTCTCACTAACCTCTGAGTGAACAGATGTTCTTCATGAGCACTGCTTGTCTGTGCATGACAACAGTATTTTAAATGAGGACTTTTGCCTGCGTGTTATTGTTCTCACCTGCTCATGTCTTTTTAAGATGTGGTGTTTAAATGTCTGAGTGATCTCATGAGGCATGGCGATCTCTTGTTTAGTGTTTTTTTAACAGGCTGTACTTTCATTCCACCACACTGATGATGATTAGTGATGCACCGACTGTTAAGCAGGTTTCAACTCGACAACCTAAATTCTTTCTTAGTGCATGAATGCACCACAGTTAAACAGCTGATTTGCACCTACTTCGCTACCGAGTTTAGCCTAGTGGCTAGTATTTGTATTTACGGACGTAGGCGTCTTTGGGGCCGCTGCGTCATGTTCTTGCGCCGTTCAGCGGAGGCTTACAGCTGTTCTTTGTCATAAAGTAGTCCCGAGTCTAAAATAGTACCTGTAATTCCTTCATGTTACTTTTTATTTTCACTTACAGTCGATATGTTTACTGAGGTCACTAGGCAGATTTAATATCATTAGTATCACTACTGAGTGAGTTTTAAGGACTTTTTCTCACAATGCTAGTTGTTACCATTCACTTACAGTGTTTTACGCTAAGCTAATGCTAAAGGAGTTCTGCCGGATCAGGATAACGACTGGGCTGGTTACTAATTGTTTTTACCCACTTATCTAACTATGGGTGGAATATCCCTTTTAAGAGAGAAATTTTTTAAATTTTAAATCATTTGTTGAATGCAATTTGTTTTTAAAAGTGGGAAAGGGTTCAACTTGTTTTACTTTTACAGAATAGAATCAAATAATCTTTATTTGTAAAAAAGGGCATGGAAAAGTGATGCTAATATAAAAAAAAGTATACTGTAAACATATCTATATAATGTCAAATTTCATAATTTAAACACACAATACAAAGTAAAATAAAACCAATAGTTAAAACAACTATACCAGTGAAGATGACAGAACACAGTGATAGTTTTCTCTCAAGTAGTAGAAAGGATTTTATTTGATTATATAACCTCTAGTAACCTGCCGTATTTCAAGTTGACTGAAAGCAGTCAAAACCGTTTAAACAGGTCTTGACAGGAAATCAAACCTGGACTGGCAGGTCAAAGCTTTACAAAAACCAGAAATCAGTATCGACCCAGCAAACAGCAAACGGTGCATTTCTAATCAAAATCCCTAAGGCCAGACGAGCTTCACACAGGCTAAACACGTGTTACTGTATTACTGTGTGCAGAATCTTGTTTAACTCTATTTCTTGGTTCTGGTTTCTCCATATTTTCTCACATACCACAGATGACGATCTAGCTGGACCGATGTAAGTACAAACATTGAACAGCCTTTTCTGTTTGGCTTCCTGTGTGTGTTGCTGTAGATCTACTAATAAAACCTCAATGAGAACAGGTCCCCAAATCTGACCCACACTAACCACTGAGCGTCATGTTGGAGGGTTTTGATTTTAAGTGTCAAGGTCAAGTTCTTGGCTTTGAATGACAAGTTTTGGTTCTAAAACAAAAAGTTTATTTGTGTTAGTGTGGTATTTAATACAGAGAAAGGTCAGGGTGCTCATTTATAAAACTTGCTTACACACAAAATGGGCCTGAAAATTGCGTAAGTCACTTTTTATGCAAAATTTGGGATTTATAAAAGAAAACGTAAGGAAAAAATGTGCGCATCTCTAAGGAAATTTTGGACCTCACTTAAGCACATGTTGAAGACGTGAAACCTGTCAGAGCAGCTGGTGAAATGAAAAAATGTTGAATTTATGACACAATTAAAGACTTGTAGACCCTCGCACACACAGAACCAACAATCCCGTCTCTAAATAGAATAAAAATGAAAATCTGAATGAAAATGTCGCATTTTTGAAAAATATCCCATTATGTTCATCCAGTCGTCTTCAGATTATATAACAGCTGCACTTATTGGTGCATTAATTGTGATTTCTGAGACTTAGGAATCCTGCAGGGACACTTGTGCGTAATGCGCTGGATGCGCTGCAGCTCAGCCAGTAGTCAGACTCCGGGTGAATGGGAGAGAGTTTTTAGAGATTTCTAGATAATGACTGGACCATCGATCAGTTGATAGATTCATTAGAGCATCCTATGGATCAACTGGGTCCAGTATTAGATCAACAGAACCATCGGAACCAGTAAAACCCGGTGTCACCGGCCGTTCTGGGGTTTCAACCAGCGATTATTTTATCCAACAGGTTGACTGTTTGATAGGATGAACAGCATGACGTGTCTTCCCCTTTGGATTAAATTAAATGTTGTCATTAAACGTTTCTTAGATCTTCACGATCTCTCTGTCAGACTGACAGCAGACGCGCTGCAGCGAGACGTCTCTCGGAGCACTTCCGTGTTCATAATTCGTCACATTTCACCACCTAATAAAACATTTTTCCGTTCTTCCACTTCACCACAAGCACCTCGAGTTTCAGCCTCTGTAAAATTATGCACCTCTCTGTTGTCACGATTTACTGTTAAAATCCAGAAACCCACCGGTTTATGCATATGCAATTATTCATGAGGTACTTTGCATTGACCGTATATGTCAGAATGTGGGTGTGTAGGAGGAGGGTTCTGACCCAAAAACAGCTGAGCACAGTTCTACGTCTGACATCGATTTATAAAGCAGAATTGCGTGGATCTGTGCGTCCGCAGGGTTTTATAAATTGGAAATGGAATTTGCGTACCTGAAATTTTTTGGCTGAGCTTAAGCAAGTTTTAGTAAGGATTCTACGCAAAGTTTTATAAATGAGCACCCTGGTCAGTAGGTGGGACTTCCAGCCCAACCTGTGCAAACTGGCTCCAAAAGGTGATCGTGGTTTTCATTTCTGAATAAGGATGCACCGATACCATATCCTCGTACTGGTTAAAGTTAACCGATACCAGTGCAGTAGCTCTGACTGCGGTCAGAAGGCTTCACTGACTGGCCAGTTCTGTTGTAGTTTTCTATATTGGTAGCTAGGGGGAGCTGTTGAGCTAAAGGTTAGGAGTGGAAAACTGGAATAATTTCACAGAAAATGTTTCTCACATAGTTTTGTGATTATTTTTAATAATATTTTATTTTTGATCTAATTCATCCTCATTTGCTGTAACAAGCAGAGAAGAAAATAAAACCTGTTTTCCAATTCATTGCATTTTCTGTGCGGTAGATGTATCAGTACTCTGTATCGGTAAGTACTCAGATCCAAGTATTGGTTTGAAAAAAGTGGTATCGCTGCATCTCTACTTCTCATCAACAGAAGTAGGCGTTGACCTGTCCTCTACTTTAGTGTCTAAAGTACACACATTACTATTTTATTTGGTATCCTTTGAATGAGTTTGGCTTCTTTATTGTCAGCTGATCTGAGATCGTTTATTTGAACTGAAAACTGACTGTCATCTCTTTCTGGTTTAAGGAAAACCAACTCCACCAACAACCACAAAGACAAGAACCTCCGTCAGAGGAACACTAACTGAGGAGGCTGTCGAATGAGTAAGTATCTGTGATGATTGTTTACTGCAGGATTGGACCACAAATATAAAATGACACCAGGAGTCTGGATGTTGTCTGACCTGGTGAACGTGTCCTCTCTGTTTGTGCAGATCTCATTAAACATGTACTGACCATATGAAGGTAACCAGAAGGGACTCCATCCCAGTCATGAATAGGACGTTTCTGCTGTATGATTGTGTGGCGGGTTATTGAGGCATGCCTTATCCTTTCTCTCATGAAGGTGTGTGACACAAAGGTTCTCTAGCCGTTCTAAACATTGTTCCTGCATGCAGTTGTTGACGTTTTAGGTTTAATTTTTACTCTTCTCGTTCACCGATGTTCTATTTTTACAGCTTTTGAAGTAATGCATGCGAAATGTTCTGTTTGATACAGAAGTGTTCTTTTTTTTTCTCTTTGAGGGTGACTTCATGTAGAAAATCTGTACTGTGAAAATCAAGAAGAACAGAGAATCTGGTATGACAGACGTGTACAGTTTTATCATTCCTCTGCATACCGTCGTTCATCGATCAGACTATATATAAATATATTTATCTATATCACATTAAGGGCTTTGCAGTGTCCCTCTAAACTTGGTTAAGATTTACTTTCTGTATGTACTGTATGTATTAAAACACTATAAATAAATATCAGATCACCAGTATTTTTATTCATATTATACAATGCACTTAAATGTTGAGGATAAAATGGAAACGCGTGTATATATCTGCTTTGAGGAGCTATTATATACATATGGATGTTTTATTTTATAAGTATGTGTATTGTACAGCATGGCTATTATCCTATGCAATTATTATCCATATCATTATATTGAAAAACATTGCAGCTTCTGATTTTCTGTGACAAAGCTTTAAACTAGTAGGTTCACTGTAGAGCATCGATGGCATATAATACACAGCTGCATGAGTTCTGACAGCTGACGTGGGAGGAGGAGGAGGAGGAGGAGGAGGAGGAGGAGGAAGGTGTGTAAGAAAACCCCACGTCAGAGCTGAAACGTGAATAAACTCCAAGGTCTCTCTCATTTTTAAGAATAAATATCTGGAGAAATAAACCAAACGTGTGTCTGTTTTGTTTGCGCATTTTATGATGCACACTGACAGGATGGCAGGAAAAGAAAAACCTGTGGAGAACAGCGCCATCTGGTGAGATATGAGTAAATTGCAACTGGCAACACAAAGGTTTTGCCAGGAACTCAACAGCTTTTTGGCATCTAAGTACAGAGAATTATCCTTTTATTGTGATGTTTAAACTACAAAAATAAAACGATAAGAGAAACGTTTTCCCTTCAACAAAAAGCAGTCAAGTTAGGATAAATGATGGAAAAGGAGGAATGTCGAGTAAAATCCATACATTCTTTAATGATACCTGCTGGATCCTGTACAGCAGGGATGTTCGAAGTGCGGCCTGGGGGCCACTTGTGGCCCTCAGAGGGATTTTGTGTGGCCCTCAGCTGAATTTTAAGAATTATATAATTTAGTCCTCCTGCAGGATGTTGATCCTATGGAAGCCCATTTCCGCCATTTTGAAAAATATTTTTGATACTTATCTCATAATTATGAGATACTAAGTCAAAATTATGAGATTGTATCTCATTATTGACTTAGTGTCTCATTATTATGACTTAGTATAAGTCATAATAATGAGATACTATCTCATAATTATGAGATACTAAGTCAATAATGAGATACTAAGTCATAATAATGAGATACTAAGTCATAATAATGAGATACTATCTCATAATTATGAGATACTAAGTCAAAATTATGAGATTGTATCTCATTATTGACTTAGTGTCTCATGATAATGAGACACTAAGTCATAATAATGAGATACTATCTCATAATGGGATACTATCATAATAATGAGATGCTAAGTCATAATTATGAGATGCTATCTCATAATTATGAGATAGCATCTCATAATTATGAGATAAGTATCAAAAAATATTTTTCAAAATGGCGTAAATGGGGTTCCATATGATGCAGAGAGATGCTTTCTGATGTTTTTTTGTTTAAATTTTCACTTAGAGACCCAACAAACATCATAACTGGTAAATTAGAATATTTTTAAAATACAAAATTTACTATCTAATCAAAGTATTTGATTTTTCTTAATCAGCTTTTTTCAGATAATTACATGTCCTGATAAAAAGACTGACACTGACTTTTACTAAAAAGCAGGCTTGTCGGCTCTGTTCATAAAACATGACTGAAGTTTTTAACTAAAAACAGTCGACCAATCAGATCCAGTGTATTTAATGCCTTTTATTATTGAGTCAAACGTATGAGATCCCTGTACGTCTCGTATTCACAAAAATTCTGTTAATTAAAATGGTTCACTTATAAGGAATTTGTGAGCAGAACAAATAAAATCATTATTTGCCTTTTCTTTTTAATTTAAAATTTTTTTCAAACTTTTGTGACCCTTGAGGACTTTACACTTGGTGATTTCGGCCCTTGTGTTGAAAAGTTTGGACGCCCCTGATGTACAGGATTATAAGCTTCTGCTTCCTGTCTCCAGCAGCCATAGAACAAGAGTCGAGGTACCCCATGGATCGGCTGTCAGTGCATCAGGGCTTCGACGTGTCTATACAGTACAGTCTCCATAAACAGTATTCACCTTTTTGATGCTTTACCATTTTATTGCTTTTATAAACTAATCACGAGCAACATAGCAACAAAAGACGAGAAGCATCCTCAGAGAATGGTGCTGGTATGGTGTGTTTGTGGTCATGTGCAGCGTTTGATATCTGCTAAACATCACCAAAAAGTCCATTTGGGTCTCATCAGAGCAAAAGATGATTTATCTTCATTAATTAAGGGAGCAACATTATGCAAAACAACCTGGCCTTGTGTGAAAGTGATTGTTCAGTAAACAAGTTGTAACACTCCTGATGCAACAAGTGTTTGTGATAACTAATGAGTCTGAATCACTGTGGAGGAGTTTGGTTCTGCTCTTCTTTACAGAATGTTTTAATTCAGCCACTTTGGAGGGGTTTCCCACCTGAAGGGCCTGTTAGACTTTCTCCTTCAGAATCTTCAGGTAGACCATAGAATTCATGGTTCCATCAGTCACAGCAAGTGGTCCAGGTCCTGAAGCAGACCCAGACTATCACACCACCACCACCATGTCTGCTGGTGTTCTGTTTGAAATGCAGTGTTAGTTTTAAAGGCATACAATGCAGTTTTGGCTTGTTTTTAGCTCCCCCTAGTGTCCGTTTTAAATCACTGCAAAACGTTAGCATTGTTTCTGCTCAGAAATCCCTAAATCTGACTGTTGAAACGTCTCCTCAGCCTTCACTGCTTTCTACTGGAGCGGTTCATCACTCATTCAAAGAAATCAGCTGTTCAAGCAGGGAGAGATGGGAAAAATCAGGAATCATGAGCTAAAAACACTCCGGAGCTAGCATAACAGCTAGCCACATTGGGTTAGCCTAACCCTCGTGAGACACGTGACTTTGTGAGACTTCAGGACACCGGACCAGAGACTCAGAAGTTACAAACGTGGTATTCTGGATCCAAGCAGCAGATGGGGCTGAGGGACTTTTCATGAACCTGTAAAGGCTCAGATTAGCACAGACTGGATCAAGATTAAAAAATATGAAAAAGTTACATAGTGTGACTTTAACTTTTGGCTCTGATAGGAGACAAAACAGCTAAATGAGAAGATATGTTAGAAAATGTTGTAGTTCAGCATTTAAAAAAGAATTTTAGGTTGGCGCTAAACCATTTGATCAACCACTGCTTTTCCCTCTTTTCTCCAGCAGCAGCTCAGAGGTCACATGACCCAGAGATCCAGCAGCTGAGCTGGTGAGGATGTATTTTCTGTGTAAAACCAACTGGACACTGAGGTGTTTAGTTCTTTAAAAACATCACTATTATTTGTCTGCACCTGACTTTCTGTGTGTTACACCAGGATTAATTTGTCGGCAGGATTCAGATAAAAGCAGTTTGATTCCAGAGCAAAGAGACATCTGTGAACCCTCCAACAAATAAACAGCTGGAAGAAAAGAACACAACTTCTGACAGAAATGAGTTGTCGTCTCCACGGATTAATCTGTCGGATGTCAGGTAAAGGTCAAAATTAATCTGACGTTCTTGTTCTTAGTGGATTGTTGTAAAAACAAACCTCCAGGGTTTTTCCAAACTTCACAGAGGATTTATGTTCACTAGCTCTGTACTAGGTTTACCATTAGCAAATTTTTCTTAAACAAAGGCTGCTTGTGATCGATTTAAATTGTTTCTAAATTGGTTTTTGACCTAAATTAAAGTTCAGTCCGCAACTGGAAGAAATCCTCACCAGTTCAGAAAATTATTTTATCAAAAACTAAAGAGCACAGCAACAAAACACGATGTTAAATAGTTAAATTCATTTTTATTTTAATAGGGATTTATCTAATGGCAGCAAATTACAAAGAAGAATGAAAGGTTTCACCGTGTTTTCATGTCTGACTTTTGTTTATGAAGATGCATTTCCTGGACTTTGACCAATTTACAGTTGAAATCAGCTGCAATGAGTTTGATGTTAAAGATCAGTATAATAAAAAGAAGTGAGGTGTTGATCAGTGCTTCAAAGGCAACATTTAGCTAAAAGGAATAAACAACAAAACATTTTATTCTGCTAATTAATGACTTTGATCTGTTCATGAAGAAAGAAAACAGGGGTCTAACTTAAAAATATTGAAGTAATCGGTCACATGGAATTAAATTAAGTTCTTTCACAGGTAATTTATTCAGTTTGTTCAAAGTAAACTTTAAAAAATTAAGTTGGATAAACCTAATTAAATTACTTGTGACCGATTACTTCGATTTTTTAAAGTTAGACCCCTGTCTTTTTAGGTTAGACCAATGTTCTCTTTTTTTCAGTGTAAATTCATCTTGTCCAGTTTGAACAAAATGATCCAGCTCCAGGGTTTATGGGTTCTTTAAGGTCTGGTTTTAACAGTATTTCTCTGGGTAAAACATAAATAAGCTTCAGGAGAACGATAAAACGAACAATCATTTTTATGTCGTCGTTTAATTTATTATTCTCATGCAGAATTCATTGGGTCAGAGCTGATAAAACGTTGGACTTTTGTTCAGATTTCTTTGTTTGGTGACGTCCACACACCGTGTGAAATGTTTATAATAACTAACTATACTGTATGTTATTGATCAGACATCACCAGTCAACTTCGAGCTCCTCCCTGAATCATCCCGTCCTGAAGGGGCGGGGCGGGCCGCGCGCATCCCGGCTCCCATGGCAACCTGATAGATCAGCTCCATCAATAATCACGTTATTAGAAAGCGGGAAGCTTTGGGATCAGTGATGTCAGCGCACTGTGGTGTGCCTGTGCGCGTTCACCTTGCGCGGAGGGAGTGTGTGGGGGAGGTGGGGGTGTGTGTGTGATGCTTTGTCATTGAGGAGCTCAGCAGCATCAGCACCACTCCGGCACGTCCGACGCTCAGCGCGCTGCATCCTGATGCTCTCTGCGCTCTCCTGGATTTACAGGACTCTGTTGGACTGAAGCGGCTCTGTCGGCTCGTCTCAGCTCGATGTGTTCGGACCGGAAGACAGCGGCACGTCCCAAGTGTCCGAGAGGAACCGAGCCTCCAGCAGCGTCCGGACTGATCCATGACTGGTCCTAGAGCGCGCACATCCTCCTCAACATGGACAAATTACAGTCTTCCATGCGCAAACGGCTCTACAGCCTGCCGCAAAACATTGTGCAAAAAAGCGCAGTGAGTGCGAGCGAAGGAGACGGCGGCGACAAGGACACCGGGAGGAAAAGTATCCGACTAAAACATTTGTCCTCTCTGTCACCTGCGAGCAGCTGCAGGAGCATTGAGGAGGCCAGGAGCGGAGACTGGGACCGGGACGTCACCGGGAGGACCAACTTGAACGGGGACTGCCGCTTTTTTAGGAGCAGCATCTCCTCCATCACCGGACGGCTTCCTCCCGGGTCGGATCCCGCGGAGCAGCGCCGCCTCCTCCCCGAGACGGACGCCGGCGCCTGTGAGAGTTTACCGGGTGAGCACGGCCCCGGGGCCCAGCAGCGGATAACCGGGGGGCTGCTCGGCATCCCCGGACAGCCCTCCGTGTTCGACCAGACAACTTTTATCAAGTTGGAGGGAGCGGAGCAAATCATCCCCGAAGATGAGCGGCTGTACCAGGCGGGCTTCATGCACCGGCAGTTTGGCGCCATGCTCCAACCGGGAGTCAACAAGTTCTCCCTGCGGATGCTGGGGAGCGAGAGGGCCGTGGAGCACGAGAGGGAGCGCGTGAAGTCTGCAGGCTTCTGGATTATCCACCCCTACAGTGACTTTAGGTAAAGCTGCAGAGGTGGTGCTGCAGGGGCCGGCCCCCTGGGGCTCAAAACACCAAAAATCATCATAATTTTATTACATTTAGCTTCAAGTTTTAAGGGAAACTAGAATGAGTCAAGGTAAATCTCAACATATAAAGTCACATTTACACATTTATAGTCAATTTTTAAAGTAAGTTCTCTAAATATTAAACAACAAACATCTACCAAAATAAGAGCATGGTTAAGAGACCCCCCTGTCTGAGGCCTTAATGTCTCAGTGCACATTGATAAATGAGTCATGTGACCTTAATAAAACCCTGAGATGTTATTTAGGGGATCTTCTAGCCCTGCTTTTATTTTGGAGGTCTATGTTACGGCAGTCTGAATGAGCTTAAAATCATTTTAAACCTGTTTAAAATCTAACATTCAGAGGTTACATCACATCTTTAGATGTGATTCTAAATATGAAGGTAATACAGTCGGATTTGACTGAATATATTTTAACACTATTATTTCCATCTATGGTTAAATATTTAGAAACTTCCCCCCAAAAAATGTGAAAAAGGGAACATTTTCACCACATTTTTATGCGATTACATTTCGTTGTTGTTGTTTTTAATGTATATTGCTTCACAATCATACAACCCTGTTTAGATATTAGGATATGCATCATGACCCAAACACGCTGGACTCTTGGGACCTCATTTATCAATTTAAATGTATTTAAAATTACATGATTTCAGGTAAACATATAATGTAGGGTAAAGGAAATTAAATTTCTGTTACATTGCAGCTGCTATAGTGGTTCTAAAACTCAGAAGCTGCAGCTTTTGTTCCTCGTGGAGACGCGTGGGCGTGCATGTGGATGATTTTATTTACAGAAAGCTATCTCAACCCAGCTTTTTTCCCACCCCTCATCAGTTTATATGCATTCATTATCCCTCTAAACGGACTCCTAAATCCCTAATTTACCACCCAGGCTGAAGCACTCCTTTGCATGCAGAGACCGGATGTGTATCACCGCCATCAGGGAGCGGATTTTCATGACATATAACCTTGAGGCTCACTGTCATCATATGTGTGCCACTGCAGTTTTTTCCCCCCACTCATCTGAATTGCACTTTTTTAATATTTATTTATTTTAAGGATTTTTACCGAGGGCAGTGGATTACGAAGGGCTTGGAAATGGGGTAATCAAAATAGGGTAACATGACCATTCAAGATATTAGAAACACACATCAGTGGAGATTATTACAGCACAATTAGTCTAATGGAGCAGAGACGGTGTGGATGGGGAGGGGACGCGCCACACAGCGCAGACAGAGAGATGAAGAGAGAGAGAGAGAGAGAACAGGGGGGAAATACCAGAGATTGAAATGAAAATGATGTGAGGAATCAGGACGTCCAGCTGTTAGCTCTGAGCACTGGAGGTATGAGGTGTCGTTACTTCACGCTGGCTCTGGGTCACACTTTGAGCAGGGGGCAGGGTTTTAGGCTCTTAGAGTGAATGCTTTCATGCAGATCCTCTTTTTAAAGATTATTCTGGACATTTTTGTTTGTTTGTTGCCTCTGCAAACAAAGCAAGTCCTCATCCTGCAAATCTGGACTCCCTGCTGCAGCGCATTGTGACCCAAGCATCGCCTCCTTTTGTATCTCTTGTTCGTCCAGTGACTGTGCGTCCTGAAAAGCTTTCTGAGGATGCAGGCGCAGCACGCTGCTGTGTAAATGTGGTTAATATGATTGCTGGTGGGCCTGAGCCACAGTACAGGTGTGTGTTAAGCCACTGAGCTGCATGCAGGCTGTTACGCTTCAGCTGCTCTCTGGCAACAAGAGATAAGTATCTGTAGTACAAATGTGATCCTTTTTTTCAGTTGTCCTGATTGATCTAAGCTCCTTTCACCATTTTAAGCCTCGTTGTGTTCACTTTGCTTGTAACTCCATGACTTTGTGGCGTCTTAACGTGGTCGCACTCTGACCCAGTTCCGTTCTTCTGACCGGTTCAGGTCCTGAAATCTTTGTTGTTTTTTAATCGTAGAACGATATTTTTTCAGTTCTCATCAGGCTGCATTGAGCCCACTGGATGATCTGCACTGTCCCCTTCAGACCTTTCTTTTTTTTTTTTGCTCTCCCAAAAAATGTATTTATTTATTCTCCATCCAGCTGTTCCAGTGTTCTGCAACACTGGTGACGTGTGCAGAGCTGTAATGCTAACTACTTAACATCTGGCTGATGGGAGCTGACTTCTGGAGATGACATGGATTCCCAGGAGATAACGGTGGATTTAGCCGGAGAGGGGACGTGCAATTAGGACCAGTGTGTCAGAGACGACGGGCAGATGTAGAGAGAAATGCAAATGCTTTGTTTGGCAGAGAACAACAGAAAGCTGATTAGAACAAATGGTCGCCCTGCTCCTGTTGCTTTCCCACTTTAATGATGTTTCCCATTGAAGGTAAAGTGTTGAGTGACCCGAACAGGTAGATCCAAACTCTCCTCCAGTCGGAGTGGAGGCTCAGTGACTATAGGGACCTGTTACCTGTCTGTCAGAAGGAGGAGGATGTTACCTGTCTGTCAGGAGGAGGAGCATGTTACCTGTCTGTCAGGAGGAGAAGCATGTTACCTGTCTGTCAGGAGGAGGAGCATGTTACCTGTCTGTCAGGAGGAGGAGCATGTTACCTGTCTGTTAGGAGGAGGAGGATGTTACCTGTCCGTCAGAAGGAGGAGGATGTTACCTGTCTGTTAGAAGGAGGAGGATGTTACCTGTCTGTCAGAAGGAGGAGGATGTTACCTGTCTGTTAGAAGGAGGAGGATGTTACCTGTCTGTCAGAAGGAGGAGGATGTTACCTGTCTGTCAGAAGGAGGAGGATGTTACCTGTCTGTTAGAAGGAGGAGGATGTTACCTGTCTGTCAGAAGGAGGAGGATGTTACCTGTCTGTCAGAAGGAGGAGGATGTTACCTGTCTCTCAGAAGGAGGAGGATGTTACCTGTCTCTCAGAAGGAGGAGGATGTTACCTGTCTGTCAGAAGGAGGAGGATGTTACCTGTCTGTTAGAAGGAGGAGGATGTTACCTGTCTGTTAGGAGGAGGAGGATGTTACCTGTCTGTCAGGAGGAGGATGATGTTACCTGTCTGTCAGGAGGAGGATGATGTTACCTGTCTGTTAGAAGGAGGAGGATGTTACCTGTCTGTTAGAAGGAGGAGGATGTTACCTGTCTGTCAGAAGGAGGAGGATGTTACCTGTCTGTTAGAAGGAGGAGGATGTTACCTGTCTGTCAGGAGGAGGATGATGTTACCTGTCTGTCAGGAGGAGGATGATGTTACCTGTCTGTCAGGAGGAGGAGGATGTTACCTGTCTGTTAGAAGGAGGAGGATGTTACCTGTCTGTTAGGAGGAGGAGGATGTTACCTGTCTGTCAGAAGGAGGAGGATGTTACCTGTCTGTCAGAAGGAGGAGGATGTTACCTGTCTGTTAGAAGGAGGAGGATGTTACCTGTCTGTCAGGAGGAGGATGATGTTACCTGTCTGTTAGAAGGAGGAGGATGTTACCTGTCTGTCAAAAGGAGGAGGATGTTACCTGTCTGTCAAAAGGAGGAGGATGTTTCCTGTCTGTCAGGAGGAGGAGGATGTTACCTGTCTGTCAAAAGGAGGAGGATGTTACCTGTCTGTTAGAAGGAGGAGGATGTTACCGGTCTGCAGGAGGAGGATGATGTTACCTGTCTGTCAGGAGGAGGATGATGTTACCTGTCTGTTAGAAGGAGGAGGATGTTACCTGTCTGTTAGGAGGAGGAGGATGTTACCTGTCCGTCAGAAGGAGGAGGATGTTACCTGTCTGTTAGAAGGAGGAGGATGTTACCTGTCTGTCAGAAGGAGGATGATGTTACCTGTCTGTCAGAAGGAGGATGATGTTACCTGTCTGTCAGGAGGAGGATGATGTTACCTGTCTGTCAGGAGGAGGAGGATGTTACCTGTCTGTCAGGAGGAGGATACTACCTTTCTGTCAGGAGGAGGATGATGTTACCTGTCTGTCAGGAGGAGGATGATGTTACCTGTCTGTCAGGAGGAGGATTTTACCTGTCTGTCAGGAGGAGGATGATGTTACCTGTCTGTCAGGAGGATGATGAAGTTACCTGTCTGTCAGAAGGAGGAGGATGTTACCTGTCTGTTAGGAGGAGGAGGATGTTACCTGTCTGTCAGAAGGAGGAGGATGTTACCTGTCTCTCAGAAGGAGGAGGATGTTACCTGTCTGTCAAAAGGAGGAGGATGTTACCTGTCTGTCAGGAGGAGGAGGATGTTACCTGTCTGTCAGAAGGAGGAGGATGTTACCTGTCTGTTAGAAGGAGGATGTTACCTGTCTGTTAGAAGGAGGATGATGTTACCTGTCTGTTAGAAGGAGGAGGATGTTACCTGTCTGTTAGAAGGAGGAGGATGTTACCTGTCTGTCAGAAGGAGGATGATGTTACCTGTCTGTCAGGAGGAGGATGATGTTACCTGTCTGTCAGAAGGAGGAGGATGTTACCTGTCTGTCAGGAGGAGGATGATGTTACCTGTCTGTCAGGAGGAGGATGATGTTACCTGTCTGTCAGGAGGAGGATGATGTTACCTGTCTGTCATGTGTAGGATGATGGTGGATCTTACCCGCCTGTAGGTGTGAGTAGG